>NIUQ01001855.1:0-26443 GCA_002796945.1 Plectus sambesii
GGTTCATTCGTCGATGCAAATGACTTAGTGCCACAGATTAATTGAGAACACCAGGTTCCGCAACGAACTGAATTTTCCTTGAAAATTTTCGTTCACTTACTACTGTGCTCCCTGAACGCCTTTCTTAACTGATCGAATAATTTTGACTATAAAGGGGGCTCCTGAAAAATTTCCTAATGTGCGCTATAAAAATTTCCAAGGTCTCAGCTTTCGAATGCGCCCTTGCTCAGGACAATCGGATCACTCTTAGCTGAGAATCGTCAATTTTAAGTGTGGGAGAAAAACTTTGAACACCCTGTAGAATCAAAAGCAAATTCTCATCGGCGCAGCTCTCAGAATTTGAAATGACAGTGCGGCGAAGGAAGTAATAAGAAGGAGCTACGATATCGGTACTCGGTATGCACTGTTGCGTGCACAAACCCGGTAGACTTCGAAATATTCCTTTCAAACATAGTGCCTTCGAATTAACAATTACAGATTCAACCGAAACGTTAAGGAAAGTATTATTTAAAAGTATTTTTTAATAATTCTTTTCTAATACCAGATTTTCGCAATAATACTGTACCGATACAATTCTTTGTGTCAAAAAATCAAATAATACCATACCGATACAATTCTTTGTGTTGGTATTGTCAAATAATACAATAAAATACTATGGTATTTTAAAATACTACTGGTATTTTAATACTTTTCAAAGTATTAAGACAACACTGTTGTGGAAGGGATCTCATTAAATCCTATCCCTAAAAACAACGAAAAGTTGTTGCGCAACAGATAAACTTGTCGCTTTTAAAAAATGACGTACGCAATCTCTTTTTGCTGCGAACTGAAAAGTCAATTATTGACTGACGGTGTTGAACTCTTTTCGCTTGTCAGTTGAATAATGTTTATTAACCATGTTATCATTGAATAATCTATTACGTCAATGCATAGTACACACATCTGAGTCGAAACAATAAACGCAACAAACTGTTCTTAATAAATACATGCGTACCAACGTGATTCAAGATACTACGTTGAGAAACAAAAATTCAGTACTAGATAAGAATTTGCAATATTCAACACACAACGTGAATCATTTTGTAATTGATGATAATCGTAAACGATATCAATTTCCTATAATATTCTTGGTAAAAATGTACCATTTGAGCTAAAATTTTCAGATCTTGAGGCGTTTTGAATATTTTCAAAACCAGTTCACTGAATTAGGTCACAGCGTTATTTAGATATTGCGAAACGAAACAAACAAAGTACTTAGTTTTTGTCAAAACATTTTTGAGGAAAAAATATTACGATTTGTTATGTGTTATACCATACTCGGCGCGCGCCACGGCAATTCGCTTCCAAATGATGGCTTGTATTTGCTTGGCCATATTTAGTAAACGTCATTAGTAAATCTAATTAACTATTTTTTTAAAAAGTTTTCGACTATCTGAGTGAAATTTTAGCACATAAGTAATTCTTTTGCAAAGTTATTTTTAAAAAAACCAAATCGTCACATAATGAACAAACATTTTCCAGTTAAGAACATTTATATAATCCGCAAAATTAATGTAAGTTATAACATCTAATTCGAGGAAGAGGTAGCTATCTCGAATCGTTCCTTGATCCATATACGAAAAAGAAGGATTGAAATTTTCACTATCCATAAATTCGTAGCATCATGCGAGACTGTATTGGGCTGATAAAAACTTCTTCATAACCATCGTACCAGTAAAATCCATTGCCCCAAGTCGATGGAATATATTTTCCGTTCAGAGCCTCAAAACTGCATTTGTCACCGCCGAGCCACCATCCGCTGTAATTTTTCTTTCTTATTATATGCTTATGTCAACGCAAAAAATGACCTCAGTGCTTACCCTACTTGCTGATCTGAGAAGCAATGAGCAGGAATGCCGTTTCTTGTATCGATTGTCCCAAAGCTCATGTTATTTGATTGAAACATGCTGAAAGTTGAGTCTCTCGTAGCATTGCCTGTGAACGAAGACGATACGTGCAAACGGTAGAAATCTGTTTCATTGCTGATCTAAAAGAAAACTGAATGTATTTGATAATATGGCGGTATAGTTAGCAAACAGCAACTGATCAAAACAAGCCCCACACAAGCGACAACGGACTTTTTTTTGATTAAGGATATCAAATAAGAATACAAGGTGGCCCTTGCAAATATTAAAATCTGGAATTGCTGCAATTTCGCTAGTCCTTATTAAATTGAGCTGAAATTTAGTACACATATGCCGTAAGTACTAACTTAAAAGTTGCTACGATTTCATGATAATTAGTAATAAATATCTAATTGTATGTACATTTTAGTCTGAGGCGGCTTGGAGCACATACCGTATTTCAAGGTATAGTGGCCCTGTGCCATTATTAATTCAACCCCCTCTCTACCTTGTGCCACTATTTCTTGAAATACGGTACGTCAGGATGGGTCACAAGTAAGAAACATGTTTGATGAGAAATAACTCCGGTACTACGCAACTAATTTGTATGCGGTTTCTTGCATATGACAGAACAATCTCCAACTTACGATTATAAAATTATAGTCCAGATAATATTTGAACCACCCTCCTATAAACGATAAAGAGGCATATAATATTGCGTCCCTAATGATGCTAAAGCAACATGTAACTTACAAAAAAATTGATGCGCTTTTCCCACACATAAATATCTGAAGGGTAATATTCAACTGATTGCGGATTTCGATTGCCCCAAAGGTCAATTCGCAACTCGACATTAGAATCTTTGGTAGTCAGATCATAAATATGATCGTTTCCAAGCCATAAGCTGTTCTCCAATCCATTGCTGAATCCATATTTGTAATCGGACCACAATTTATCGTAGAACGAAAGGTTGCCATCAATGCGTCTAAATCAAGTGATGTTTAACTCTAGAATGGCAATTTTAGTGGCATAAGTAGAGAAAGTTGTAGTAATTTTGAGCAGGATTAGAATCAAAAAGCTCAGCTTGCAACAAAATAAAAATTAAATGAGCATGAGAATTAATTACCGCGGAAAGGTTTACCGAATTTCAAATACTTAATCGGAAATCAGTGCTAAATTTTGCTGTCACAGTTAAAAAGCATATGTCAAGTAATAATTGAGTAATTATTAAAGTACCTCTGAAATACGGTCCAGCCGCCACCATCGGTCGTCATATCGCAGAATACGTTGAACGATCCCTTACCATATGGATTTATGGGGTATATCCCATCGCTACGGCTTCCAAGAGCGTACCAATCCCAGCAGTCCGTCATGGACGTTGGAGGGGCAGTCGGGGAAGATGTATTGGTAGGAGGAGGAGAGGTGCTACCCGAACCGCCCGCAAACAGTTCGCATATGAAACAATTTTCAACTCCGCAAGGTTCCGTCTTCCATTGACCTGTTGTGCGCGCCGCCGATGAAACGCATTGCTGAGTTGAATCGGGTTGGCCTAAACATATTGTTCCTATAATTTATTTCGTGTTCATTGTAACTTTAATTTTCGACGAATAATGTAAAAACCGCAGTGAGACTCTAAACAGTATTCGACGTTCCAAAACTAAGCAAATAAAACAAGACAAACTAAATTTAAGAAGATAGCTAGTTAGCTTAGCACACTCAAATATTGTAATTTGGTAATTTTTTCTTTGAGTAGTTTCCATTTATGCAAATATACAAGCAGATTTTAAAATTTCAGAGCCATTTTGATAAAACTTAGTAAACGAGATAAAAAATAGGTAAAAGAAGGAAATCGGACATCCAGTTTAATCAGTTATTAAAGTAATGTCAAATTTTTTATTGTGATACCTGTTTTGAATGGCGGTTTTCAGTCTCACAAACAAATCTTGATAAAAAATATTTATGATGCGCACTGTTCGAAATGGATTTAAGAGCCACGATCACTAGCACGAATATCACATTTTGAAAATGCCCAACTTGTTGAAACTGGTTCAAGGTTAACAATCAAATGGATTCGAACAGTTGAGGAACTAACTTTATGAATACCTAGCATATAGTATCACCCTATGTTTGAAAAAAATTTACTCAACCACCATTATCCAACTCATCACAAAGTGAACAATTACAATGACAAAACTGCTCTACCTGAAGCCCAATTGTTGTATCTCCAAGGGCTACCATCCAACCACGTAAAATTCCCACTTAGGGCAATGTCGTTTCCGCCGATCCAAAATTGGTCGCAGTCCGAAGCAGAGGGGGTGCTAATCACGACCGCTGAAAGGTGCATACCATAGCTTTACATTATTATAGTATAACAATTAGGAGTGAGCGAATCGAAGACTTGGCTAGGTTGGAATGGAACCCATGCTGCTGATTTTTGCGTTGGTAGTATGCGGTTCGTGCCACCCACCCCGAAGGAGTCTCATCCTGTCGTGAATTCAAATGAATTGAAGTTCAATGGCAATTTTTTTTCAGTATCCCATTTTCATTTCAAGAGGGATACTTTTCAATTTAAAGAGGACGCTTTGCAAATTAAAAAGGGCTTTTTCCAAGTCAAATTAATATGCCAAGCAACCTATTTGAACAAAAAATGCCCTTCTTGTTAAGAAAGCTTCCTTATTGAAGGGGAAAGTATATAAAACAGAGGAGGTCTTCACCTGGCATATTTTCGATTTTGCCGATCTTTACTTTAAAAAAGTTTTCATAAAGGAATAGGCGCGAGCTTTTATAGCGAAAAATCTTTTTAATATTTATAACAACCAAGCCGGTCAGTCCCTCTCTTCCAGAGATCGAACCCATGTCCATGGCAGTGAAGCCCTTTACGCAAACCCCACTGTTCTACAAAATTTTACTTCATACAGCCAATGTTATCTTCCGCTAGCCAACAATAAAACAATGGACAAGTTAAAAGGATCCAGCGTATAAAATTTCGAAAATACGTTGATCCTCAATCACTTTCATTCATAAATGATGACGGCTGTTCATTGATACAGCAGAAACTGAATGTAAGAGACATTCTATAATTTCCTGCGCATTGTGCTATACTATAATTGACAAGAAAATATGGATAAATTTTTAGCTTGTGATTTGAAAAAATTCATGGGATTATAGCCAATTTATGCGTACATGTAAATAATTTTCTGCCTCTGAGCAAAAATATTGCTCGAAGTGCAATCAAACAAGCAATTTGGCTTAAGACGCCAAAAAATAAGAATGTTATTCGTTCTTTTGTTAACGAACCTAAGGTACCTACTATCCAATGCCTTTGAAGCAGTGCAAAAGATATAGCATCCGTATAATAGAAATGTGAATAAGATCGACTTTTACCAAATTCTCTTTTATTCGGATTTTACAGTCCCTACAAGACGCAACAAACTTTTGCCTGATATAATGCATAAACAGAACAGTACCATCCACATTAGCATTCTCGAATGCTGATGCAATCGAAGTGAGGTGTGCGCTGGGCTGAGCATTCTTGCAGAAATCTTCCGCTTCGAACCAAGTTTTCTTTTGGGCAGCCACGTTATAGCACTTGTCCGAGATGACTGATGATGCACGCCAACCATCAGGACATGTTTGGGATGAAATTGTAACGACAAGAGATAGGTACAATATAATCGGTAAGCAATGCATTCTAAGTGCAAAGGGAACCCCTTCTCTATAATGTTCTTCTTAGACCTTCAGACACAATGACTGGTCACTCTGATACTGAATGACGATGGATCACTTTTATGTCGTTTCATCGTCATAAACTGAACAGATGCTCAATGTCATACTTTTCTCTTCATATCTCTTGACTTTGTAAACTTGTGAGCACAAATGACGAATGTCGAAAGAGAGTGTGGGCGCGTGAAAGAATAATGCCGCTGATAGCATATGGTTGTGGCCGTTAACTTTTACCGGTGAGCGACCGAAAATGGCTAGCTGTGCGATGAAGAGTAAACGCAAGTCAAACGAATTGGACTAACTATTTGCATTCGTTGTTAAAGAACCTCAATTTTCATTCTTCTCATAGACACATACTAATTGTACTATACTACAACACTAATAATTATGCGAGAGAAAATGAAAGGCGTCGATGCTCTGTTTGCTAAATGTTTTTTATTCTTAGACTCACAGCGTATTTAGTTTCCTATACTAGATTCAAAGAGTAATTGTTAGATGAAGCTTATGTTATGTTTTGTTTGTTATGGAGCAGTGATCGCGCGTTTGTACTTTCTGATGCTTAGCAACGAATTGTTATTAAAAGCTTAATTCAAAGACGACACAATAAAACAATACAAATTTTAACTTAAAACAAATGCTAACATTTCAGTACAATACAGCATAATTAAAACTCTTCTTCTTCGTCGTCTGACTCCACTACTTCTTCGACTTCGAGGGTCTTTTCGGCGGTGTTCGTCAACAGGCGAACTTTCGCGCTGACGGGAAAGTCGACTTTGTCAAACGCTTTGCTCAAGTCGAATGACTTCCTGTATATCGTTGGCAGCGGCGTCAACCAGGCTACGCTTTTCGTGTAGATCTTGTACTGGTCGAACGACTCCGGCCGGCCATCAACGACCGCCCTCACGGCGATCGTGGCGCCGACCAGTACGTTTGCAACAAAATCACATTATGTTAATAAATGACAGTTATGATAGTGCAAATATGTACCGTTCGACCAGTACACTCTAACGCAGCCCGGTTGACGCTGCGACGGTTTGCAGAGGAACGACCCATCAGTTTGCTCCGTTAACTGAAATATACAATAATCACAGAATATAAAAGTTTTAGCTACAGAACTCACGTTTTTGTTGAAACATGTCGGCGTCAGGCAGCGCGGCCATACGACCGCCGAAGTCGGGCTGAAGGAGAGAATTTCGGCCTCGACGATCGCAGTGGCCGGCTGGCCCTGCTCGACGTTGCGCAAACTTGTGTCGTACACTGGGGTCATGACGGTGCATTGCATTGAGACCACCTTTACTTTATAGTGAAGAACAAAGTGCGACAAATCTTAAAACAAAATGTAGCTGGCATAAATGATCTGCTTGATCAGACTTTTCGAAAAAGTTCTACACTATCGACAGTTGCGCACCATGCGTCGAAAATTCCAAACAATATTGCGGGATCAGCGACACCTATGCGGCGAGTGCGCAAAAAGTCGATCAGGACTGTCAGCAATTCTCGACGCAATGCATGTGGGATACGGTAAAGGATTGGAGGGGTCAAAATAGGCCAGGTCGAAACATTTATAAACGCAGAGTGGATATTCAGACTTGTATGTCAGTCATGGAGTACTCGCGTGAATATCGAGGTGGTTACAAGTCGGGCAAGAACAGGGGCGGCGGTGGTCGAGGCGGTGTTGCTCGAGGTGGTGCTTATCGAGGAGGTGAAAATCGCGGTGGTGTTAGTCGCGGTTATGGCCGAGGTGCTGTTCGAGGTCGCCACCACCAGCCGGCCTACTCTCAGCCGCAGCACTCCTGGAACGTCTCCTCTGTCGCCTCCGCGACGAACTACGCCGCCGCTCGGCCGATGTCTCCCAAGGCAGAGCCCCCATGCGTCCCTTCCACATCGGAGGAGGTCGTCGAGCGCGAAATGATCAACTCGCTGGAAATCCGCGCGCGGCAAAGGGCGTCCGAATTGTTGAAGTTCGCCACGGACATCCAAAGGGATTCGGTGAAATGGAGAATAGGTGCCCGCAGCGCTCTGCAGCTACAAGATGTGCCCAACGCCGAGGGACTGAAGGCGAGGCTCGACATCGCCGAGCGACAGGGGGCGCTCGCGCTAGCCAACATCGTAGGGAAAGCACTCCTCAACCACGCTCAGTCGATCTTAGAGGAGCCGATGAAGATGCGCAATGCCCTGAACGCGAAGACCGCTGAAAGTGCAGTGGCAACGCCTGCTACATCAACGCCTGTCACACCGATGCCTACCGCATCGACGCCAATCGCATCGTCGCCTGCCACAACATCGTCTGCCACGTCGATGCCCACCGCATCGACGTCTACCGCATCGACGCCTGCCATACCGACGGAGCCGCAGCAGTTCTACGCCCTCCTCAAGGCTCTGTCTGCTGACAACAAGATCGACTAAACGCCGGTTCAATCATACACCCAACGGCCCTCTTTAGGGCCACTTTCACAATGAAAAGTTTGCCTTATGTTGCTCGAATTTATGTTCACTCCATAAGAAATTGACTAATTTGACCCCTGCATGACACCATAGGCTAGCCGGTGAGAGCCCAACAGAAATTTATTGTCGGCGTAAATTTCTGATTTAGAATGAACTATAATAATCTTTCCTGCAAGATGTGTGCAAGTTTTCTGTCAGATAATAATCGTGTTCTTTCCTTACCCAAAACAATGCTAAATATTAATGGCTAATTAAAATCATTCATGAGCTTTTAAACGATGATGCTTTAGTGCACGCGATATGCGTTGAAGGGGGTGCGTCTGTTTTCGAAAAATCTTGCTATTCTTATAAAGAACCCTAAAATATTACCCAGAACTGATTAAGGGGGGTTATTTTATCAAGAAACTCTGTACTTTCAAGCTGCAAATACTCTGTGTGTAGCTTTTTAATGCGATGCGATGCGTGGTATGGCATCTTATTTAATAATAAATTAGAATCGAAACCAAATGGAATCCACCAACGGCGAATTGAACTTCATAATAAAAGCTTCGCGACGCAACAAAGTCCAGTTATTACTACCATGCGAGAGATATTGAATAGTACAACCCCTAAAAATTATAAATTACCAACATTGGTACATACACGCAATATGCGCAAACTAATGAGAACGACACTTGACGCGCTAACAGCACCCAACGCAACTGGCTATATTCAAAGTACAAAGTACGAAACACCCAATAATCCGGAATTCCATCGATAATGTGGTTTCTTTGCATTTGCGCGCTTAGCCCTTTTTGACATTGGTAATTTAAGCGAAGCAAGCAAACACAATTAAAAGGGGTATTTTCCTCAATAGCAAATTAAAGTCATAAAATAAGGCGCATTAATGCGAGCATATCGTCCCCCCTATCCGTCCGAATTTTTGTGGCTTTCGTCGACGTATCAAAATCAACAATTGACAAGTGCTCCATCGAGCGCAGTTGATAAGCCGATAGCATGAAAAGTTGAATCAGTGAAAATGATACAAGAGCATCGTTATTAGCAAGGGAGTCTTCTCAGTCAGCACGCACCTTTTCACTAAATCTTTAGCGATACAGGAGTACAAAATGGACACGCACGCGAATTGCATCAGGGAGGTGTGAAATTGAGACGAATGTGCATAAACTGCGACTTACGATTGAACACTTTTGATTGTGAGCAGGTGTAAATGTGGGTAATATGGTACATCGCACAAATCTGACGAAATAGCGTATTGCACGAATGGAGGAACATCGAAAGCGAGTGTGAGAACAAATAGCTTGCACAAGAATAGTTGCTGTGAGAATACATAATTCTTTTGTTTCGGCAATGTTCATATATTGCCATGTCGTTAAAGTTTCACTCAGCCACAGTAAAGAAATGTCTAACCGCCTCAGACTTGCCATGTTTTTGAAGCCAAAGGTTTCAATAAAACATAGAGAGGCGACGACGGTTGGGGGCAAAAAAGCTGTAAGAGTCATGGAATACTTAACGAAATACGATGATCTTTCGTCTTTAATGGCAAAAATAGACAAATTGTTAAATGAAAGGCAATCACAGAAAGGAACGCATAAAAAGAGAACCATGCAAGAATCAGAGCAATGCAGTGTCAAAATTTGCGGTGAAAGTACAAAAGTACCGTATTTTCAGATACGTTCAGCCCCCGGGCAAGACATATCTAAACAAATCGATAATATTTCCATCAAAGCACACTTTTAGATTCCTATGAACTTCTTTCATTAAAATTTCCCCATTATTCGAGCCACAGCAAAATTGAGCGACCCAAGGGCTATTGTATCTGAATGGGCTTCATGTTCCTAAAATACGGTAACCGCTATATATGGTGCAAAGATTGATCCGTAGTGATGTTTCAATGAAAGTAATAGTGAAGTACAAAAATACATACATCATCAGGCAAGCTTCCCGAAGCAGAAATGATTTTGGTTGGTGCATTCAAAAGCAGAGGCATTGGCGCCGGCCACCGTTCTCAAACCATTTCAAATTACGTTAGATCGCGTGTTTATACTCCCAAAAAAACCGCCTGTTTGTTAAGTAAATACTCTCTAGTAAAGTCATATACTTTTATGATGAGCGGCTCGTTCTGATCGTATGCTCTTAGCTTGTCATAAAATTATAGAACAGAGAAGGCAATGTGGCGTATAAAAGCCTCTCTACTATGTAAGAAAAAACTCTACTGCATGCACAAACATATGTTATGTGCATGCAGTAAAGGTTTTTGTTGCACGCAACAGAGGGTGCTTATGCGCGCCTCCTTAAAATACCAAACGACAGCGCTATTTTGGAAGTGTAAACACGTCGTAAAACGATCGCAACGATTAATAAAACTTCAAAGATCATGAACAACTCATATCTTACCGCTGCTTAGTGATCATATATCAAAGTCTGAAATGGCTTAAGCACGGCTCCAAACGCTCTCACTTGTAAGAACTTCAAAAAAGGCGGCAAATTACAATAATCACAATATACAGCATCGTTTCGAGTTCTGCCCAGCGCATAATACCGTACCAGCGTCGTCAAATTTGACAACGGTCGTCAGTTTCTTATCGATCGAATCGTCATCGAGGCGCTTCTTAGGTAGTGATTCGAATTCAATGATATCGGGATTGTCTTCATAACAATCCTCGTGATCGGATTGGTCGTCAAAGTTCAGCTGAATAGGGCCGACATTCCGCTTCTGTTCCGAGTGCGGCGATGGTTCGTCCTTCTCTTCAACGACAGCCATATGTGCCATTTGGTTATCGATGACTTCATCTGACGTCATCGACTGCGGACTGCTCGTCGTCGCCGCCGCGTAAGAATCCGTCTCCGTCGCCGTTGATGACGATGGCGAAACCATTAGCACCTCCTGTATGATACTCACGTTCGTTATATTGAACAGTTGGACAATTAAAATTTAATCTGGACAAAGAATTTAATTCAAATGGATGGCGCAGGCCTGTTCAATGCATTCTGCGATGTGTTCACAATTTTCACTTTAAATTGCGTACTTTTCTATGAGGCCGGACACTTTGCTCAATTTGTTTTAAAAACGCGTTTGCCTTAAAGCAAAATGGTGTAATCAATAGTTTAATTGAGCAAAGCAGTCTTTGACAATGCGAGCTGTTAGCACGTCGTCTCTACCTTCAAAATTCTAATTTCTCGCTGTCTCAGAAGTGAATTTGGACCGAAGTCGAATACTGTGATGTCAAATTACTCTACGAAAGTCGTAGCTCAAGACAAAAAAAGGACAAAGATTTGAAAAATTTCGACTTCTACTGTCTCTTAAACTTTATTCACAATCCCCGCTATGAAAGTATAACAGTGAAACTCGGATATAAGAACAGGCTTGTGAAATTAAAAGAGGCTCTTATATTCGGGTTTCACTGCAATTACAAAACCAAAAAAGTCATTGACCTACCGTATGCCGACGGACAGGATATCGCAGTGAGGCGAATTTCATATCGACATCCCTGAAGGTGAAGGTGAGACGTCCTTGGGCCTCGTGGCGCGGGCCGCTGAGGAGTTCAGCGAGATCGGTGCCGTGCACGCTCGTCACCAGTGCGGCTCCACCGCCTCCGCCGCTGCACTTTCGTCGTGAAACAGGCGACGATGGAAGGGAGGAGCAGCGACGCGGAAGACTGCAAATTACCAATTACCGTAATCATTTAGCATTTAGCAAAACTGCAAAACTGTCCGGTACGGGGACCGTACACCTCACATTCCGGAATTGCGTTATTACACGCCATACGCGCATGCATATGATACGGTATGTAACCAAGGCATGCGCGTGTGGCGTCTTATAACGCAATCCGGAATGTGAGGCGTACCGTCCTCGTACGAACTGTCCAATGAAAATGCTTATGATCCGATTTTCTATTGTATACTGTAAAATAAGTCGTACGTAAGCGATATACTTTATCTTCGAGTTAACAAATTCCCAATTACCGTACTTATTTATCATTTAGCAAAGTCCCCAAATTATCCCTTGCAAACGCTTATCAACCGCTTTTCTACTATGTACTGTAGCAGAAGTCATACATAAACGATATACTTTATCACCAAGTTAAGTACGACTATAGCTAAATTACGCTATGAGAAACGGACCGTATAGCTTAAAGCAAGTGTGTACAGCGAAGCTCGTTTGTACCAGTTACTGGGGAATCGATCAAAATTACCGGTATAAACGAATTATAATGTACACACAAATATTGCCTCTAACTCTCAAAAAATCAAAGCGCGCATACCCCATGGCGATATCCTTGAGGGGAGTGGAAGAGTACTTGGGGTTCTTGAGTCTTTTTCTATAGGAAGCGCTAAGAGGTTCATCGGTAGCGGAAGAGACGCCATCGGGCGAGGAGAGGTCGAAGCTGGTCCAAAGGGGGTTGTCGACGGAGGGCACGCGACTACCGCCGCTGGCATGATAAGCATGGCGATGGCGACCCGGCGTCGTCGGCGGAGGAATCTTCCGACCCGAACGGTACTTGGCGTGCTCCGCGAATGGATTCGCGTCCGACGGCTGAAAATGCCCTTTTATGGTAAGATCGCAGTTGTACATGCGAAGGCATTTTTTGACAGATTTTACGAAGAATTTGTTTATACCGGTCGACGGAGGACCGACAATCATGACAGATATAAGTGAAATATCCGTACAAATGAATTCTAGTGAATCAGTTATTCAGATAGTACATTTTTTTAAATGCCCTTTTATGGTCATTGTATAGTTGCACTGATGATAGCATTATTTTTGACTATTTTCAAATTGAGCCTTTACGGAAATTAATTTATCACATATGGTAATCGTAAATAAATCGATTGATCAAAATCGAACCATAATTAATAAATTTTGATTGTTCTAGTATAATAGTGTTACAAGATCAGGGTTGATCAGAGGATGCTCAAACCCCGTTGCAGCTCTAAGAAAACATAAATAATCCACAATCAATCAAACCTCATAGCCGGGATCTTCATCTGCGACGGACTGGGCGAGTTGTTGCCAAGAGGGTCCGGGCTCGTCCTCGTTCTCCGCGACGACTTCAATGTCGCTGTCCTCCATCGGCGTGTTCGCCAACGACTGATTCGCTCGCGTCGGCCGTCGACACACCGGTCGAATATTCGTCGGTCGCAGCGCCGCGTCCGACAACGATCGACCGATACCTGAACATCAAATCAATGTTATGTAAAAAGTGGAAACACTATTGAGCTGGTATCGTATAACGTTTTTTAACTACTCTTAATGCAGTGCTAGGATATACTATTTTCATCCTAATTCGCTACCTACGCATTCAATTCGAACGCAAAATTAACAAAAATAAATGCAAAGTGAGGAATCGTACTGCGATAACAAACTATAGTGAATGAGCCTATATATGCGATGTGGGAGTAATTTTAAATAAAGAATGGGATAAAAACAGATCAATCGAAGAGAAACTGAGGATTGGTTGTTGTAGTGGCTGAGCGCTAGACACCAGCCCCAAGGTGCAGGTTCAACCGAAGCCGAGGGCGATCCTCCACCCAACCAAGGTGCTCATCCCTCCGGGGTCGGGAAACTGGTAGCAGCACTGCTGCGTAAGTTTCCATTCAACATCGCGGTATCAGGCATGCGACGGCAGACCTCGTAACCTACTGTCGCATCTAAATTGGGGGCCTCTCTCGCAATGTTGAGGGAGGACTCCAAAAAGCGTACCCAACGATTGTGGGACAAAAAGCTCAGGAAATTTTTAAAAATCGGAGTGAAACTCACGAGTTTCTAGTTGATGGACGACACGATGACCAAGAAGGGAAGTGCGGGTGGATCTTCTGCGGCCATTCGGCTCAATCGATCGCAGAGCTAAAGCGGTTTGCTCGACCACTTTGGAGAAGGCAGGGCGCGACTGAGGATTCATCTGCAAGATATATCAACGTTTACACACTATTTTGAGTCTCGAGAAGAAAACTTGCACGCGCTTTCTAACGACCTTCAGGGACCTATTTCTTAATACGGTTGCAATTGCTAAATTGCGAGCGCGGAGATCGATCAATAAATAGGAAATAACCGGCAAATAACCAATCACCGAAATTTCTATAATGCAATTCAATTTTAATAAATTTGTTCCAGTGTCACGATAAAAGTAACAAAGAGTTTTTTGACTTACCAGACAGCAGGTGAATGCGAGTCGCAATAAGTCAGTCGGAGTGTCGGGTGGGCAATGAACTGAGAAGCGGATGTAATCGATGCCAAACGCCGGGGTACGGTAGAGTCCTGCGTCAGGGTCGGCGTCGATTCGCGCGATCATCTGGCACATGATCACGCCGAAAGAGAAGACATCCGCCTGAAAAGATGCGCAGGTTGTAAAACTTAGCTGCGGGAACAATAGAAATAGGATCAAGTATGCAAATGAAAATATCATTAACACCATCCTGGCTGGTTCGAGTGCGCTAGTTGACAACGCGGCTTATGCAACAATACACAACAATCATTTAATTTCATATCAATACACCACCAGAAATAACGATCTCTCAGCCAAGATTCATTATTGCAATTCGAAAAAAGTCGACTGACCTTCTCATCGTACCACTCCTCGCGAAGACACTCGGGAGCCATCCAATAAGGCGTGCCAGCTTGAATCAGGGAGGGGTCATTGCGTTGGGGGATGGCGCATGCCAGGCCGAAATCGGCGACGACCGCTCTGACCGACTGTGCACCCGTTCTTTTCAGCAACACATTCTGCAAAAATGACATGCAACTGTGAATGATCGCTAACTTTTCCTTCGCAAACTGATCTACGTGAAGCGTATTTTTGAATCTGTTACCGTATTTCGTCCCTTTTGCATTCAAATTTATCAACTTTGTATTCAATTAGAACGCTAATTATACGGAACTGAATAAAAATTAGACGACATTGGGTACAAGAGTGACGAATAATGATGAAAGACCCAAAAAATTATTAACGATCTGTCAGAATCTGCTAACTAGAAGCACGCCTATTAAGAGTTTAATGCGTATCGTTGCGCTTTTGCAAAAAGATAGGAAATGCACGCTATCACTTTAACGCATATGCAAAATATAGCGGAGCGAACGTACGGGACAGTCGTTAAGAGGTGCTCAAGACAGACAAATAATAAGACAGACGCACGTCAGTAAAGAGAAAAACGACTTACCATGCTAGTAAGATCGCGATGGACGTAACCTTGGCCATGAACGTACTCCATTCCCTTGGCCACGTCGAGCGCCAAACTGCACCGTTGTCTCCATCGGAAGGGATCCTCCAAATCGAGGATCAATCTACTCAAACTGCCGCCGTCGCAAAAGTCCACAAGCATGTGCAGATTCCAACATGTCTGCGTACTATCAACGCATACGCCGCTGCAACAGAATATTTTATATATATTGTACTCAAATGATCCACTATCCTGAGAGATAATTCATAAAACTGTTGCAACCGTAAACTGCAAGTATGATTGATCTTTATCGGTATACGATCATTTACTAAGATTGTGACTAGAATGTTTCTGAAGGAGATCCGAGAACACATTCTATTTTTTGCGCCTCATTATTACCTTCAATTGAAAATGTTCTTGCATTCACTATGCAATCAGTGAAACTAATATAATCGGATAGCCTTAGCATTCGTGAACAAACTGATGCGCGAGAACACTAAACAATCCTCCAAGCTTCCCTAAGCCTCAACCTAAGCCCTCCTCCACCTTCCCCTCGCGCTTCCTCATTGCGCTTCCTGAATCAACTCGCACAAACAATCCCACCCACTTACCGATAGCCGAGAACATTCGGATGTAGCAGCTTCTTCATCAGTTCTACTTCTCTGATCACAGTGGACTTTTGCCGATGGCGGCTGGAGAAGAGATCGATTGTTTTGGGACTATCGAATGAGCTTCGGGACACGGAGGGCCGGTCCTTTCCTATCTTCAGCACCATCAGTTGACGCGTCGACTTTTGCAACACCTGCAAGCATTGCCATCATTCGTCGTTAGTGATCGATTTCATCCAACTAACGTAACTATGAAAGGTATTATCAATGTTTTTCGAAATCTACGCGATTTAAACTTGCGTTTTGACTTGGGAATCCTGTTAGCTCTTACATTCATTAATACGAAAATAGTCCCTTTAATGATCATTGAATCAGGAGAATTCTTATGACTGTGACTCGAGCAATCATAGATCGGCGCCAAAAGTGATGGCTTTGCAGTAAAAAAGTACTTGCACTCTGCCTTTGTCCTTGCATTACTTTGCTACGCAGCATTGCATAATGTACTTTTCTAGAATTCTCTGCGAAAGTGCAAAGTGAGAACGGCAATCCAAACCGTATTGGTTTGGCAAACAGACGCAAATGCCAACTTGTCTCAGCAAATAGCAACCCAATACCTTCTATTTTCTGCGCATTCTATGCGAACGCGATCGCCTTGCATAATACATACTTATTAGTCACTGCTATGCGGTAGTTGCGTCCATATGATGCAGCAGCGCAACTTTTATGCGGAAGTAGTAATCGGACTAAAGGGCGACCGGTACGCGAAGGTAATCGGAGGCTACCGTAATCGGAGGCGCGTGATTTGAACTGCGTTACGTAAGAGTTTGTGGCCATAACAATGCGGTACGGTGCTATTTGAATGCAAACATTGTAATCAGGCGAGAATCGCTTTAGGACCTCTCTCGTACCGGCCGCCCTTTAGCCCGATTACGGAAGTAATGTGAGCGGATCGAAAGTTTATATCAGCCGTTGGTGTTCCACGCGCCGACTCGAAAAATGAAACCGACCCCGAGTGGGGTTCGACAAACTGCAACTCAGCCGAGTTGAGCAATGGCATGACGTGATTGGACTGCAGTCATTTTTCGCCGACGGTGCATGAGCAACATTCCTCTCCTCTCGTTCGTCAGCACAAGCGGAAACCACGGGTGGCGTCACGCACACGTCAGCCACAGTCCATACAAAGCGCACGCTCAACTCCTACACCGCACACACAACGCCGATGATTTACGGCGGCATGAGCGCAATAAACCCAAACAGAGCGGACGACGCCCAGCGAGCGAAAGGAGCGAAATACTTGAGAGGGAGGTGCCCAGCTAGACGCCCCCGAATCGATAGTGCGTGCTTCCAGAGCCGGTGACCGAGCGAAGCGCACTCCCAAAGAGCGCAATTGTCCCCTCCCCGACGCCTCCCCAGATGAGTGCCTCTTATCCGCTCGTCGCCGATTCCCACTTGGGTCGCTGTGTAAGAGACCGAAGCGTCCGCGGGCGATAAAGCCTCGAGGAGAGGTGTGGCCCGTGCTTGCATACCCACGAGGGCTTTGTTCGAAGGCTGCTATCAGAACTGCGGCGATTACTACTCGCCAATTGCGGCGACTGGTTAGTTTGTGAAGAGATGCAACGAATTTCTCACGCGTGGCTCTTGCTGACCAATTGTCGCGCTTCTCACAATTTTAATCGTGATATTTGTAATGTATGACAATAGTTTTATTTTACTGGCCCCTCGCTACATTCAAAAAGCTTCTATTCCACCCACCACACTTTTTAAGAAGTTTCCAGAAGGATGTTCAACCCCTAACTTTCCCCGATGAGCGCCCATCGCTGTCAGAGAAGTTGAAGCGCTGCCAATGCGTCAACTCTCCCTCGAAACCAAGATGACGCAGCGGCGCAATCCGTTCACGGGAATCGCCGACTTCTTTCTCGCTCGCCGTCGAACACGCAGTCACTAAGCAAGCGAGAAAGAACGAGACTAAATATAGACGCCTGGATCAATTCGTCATAGATCTATTCAACCAAAGTCGGCATATCAGCCGTCTATTGGCCAGTTCTCAGTCAACCACTCGACGACATCGTGCGGCGAGCGGCGACGGACAAAAAACGAATGAATATGAATGGGAATTGAGAAGGATAGCCCTTTTCCCACCCGCGTTCCACCGCCCTCACAGAGAACCCCTCCGCCCTCGCAGAGAATCCCCTCGCCAGCCGGCGGCGTTGCACGTCCCGTCTGTTTGCGCGCCGGTGCTATTGGCGCACAAAACGTCGTGTCCGCGGAAGCCCACAGCGCGCCCTTTTTCTCGATCTCGTGTTCGTCCACGTCGGACAAGACCCCGTCTCGGTGGTCCGTCGTGTTTTTGCGCTCCTCTCTCGACGGGCGCTGTTGCGCGCGGCGACGACGGCGGCGTCACGTCGACGAATTTCCATTAAAAATCGTCCACCGCCATTCGGTCGGATTGAAATACCTCCACACGCGAAAACTGCCAACGACCCAATATCGCCTATACCATACCGCCCCATTCGAATTCGATCACATTTTTTCGCCAACTTCCCTCCCGCCAATCCTTTCATTTGTAAACCACCCCGGCTGCAGCGACGAACGCAAAGAATCGTCAGAGAGAAAGACGATAAACGCGCGCGCACACTACATCATCTGGCGAGAGACTCTGGGCTCTGGTTACTAAGCAAACTACCACTGTTCGAGGGAAAATAAGCTGCGAATACAAATAACATTGGCGACTATTTCTGCAGCTATGAAAAGGCGCGATGTTGATTAACAACATTTGCCGAGTATAGGCGTCTGGAGGACACCCAAAGAGAACAGAAAGTTCCGCGATTGAAATGATCGCGTTACAGTTGGTTGGAGAAAAAAAACTCATCAGAAACCTCTATAATTCGACAGCAGCTATCTGGGAACTGCCCTAGAAACCAAACTAATTTATATTTATATTCCAAACTTGTACAAAGAGACCTAGGTCTTTTGGTTGAATATCTTAAGAAAGCGTAAGGTCTATGTAAACTGCTCTCAACAAGTCTCCACATCGGTCGAATGTACTAAATTTCGACTGAGTAAATTCGCCCAGTCTAAACACCCACACCCGCGTGATTATTTCCTATGGCAGCTGAACAGAAACCTATCCCGTATACACGAGGTTCCCATAGTTATTTCTATCGATAGAGCGATATTCTTCGTACTCGCGCATTTTCTGACGAATGAAAAACGAATTTCGACACAAAAAACTGAATGATTCTGATGCTTTAATCAATCACCGACTACGACGCAGACTTAACTTCTTATCTCGCTTGTCGTCTATATTCTCAGAAGTGTTTCTGCACGTAACGCCAACTCAAGTATCATTTCGCGCGCTCAATCATTCCCTAGCTAGACAAAAGCGACACTTTTTATTGTCGTCGAAGACACTTCGTCGATAGAAGAAATTTCAACGAAAGAAAAAAGTCGGCGCTAAAACAGGGCGAAAAACTGAGGCTTACCTTGTAGACGTCGGAGAAAAAGCCCTCGCCAAGGTACTCCACGCGATCAAAGTCGTCCATCGGGTAGATTTCGAGGACGGCCGCTCGCAGCCATAAACAGCTCGGGCCCGGGCTGATGCAAGGGGGCGGGCTGTCCGAGTCGCATAGGTGGGCATCCGACTCCTGCAATCCCTTTGTTTCATAAAGACGTCCAACATCGTGGCTACAGTTAACACCCACCAACAAACAGTCTTTTTAGCTTTAATGCAGGAAGTGAATATTTTTACGCATTACTTGTTTTACTCTTTTACCTAATGGTTTTTCTATTCTTTTTATTTGATTATTATAACTCACATGCTTGTCTATCGACTATTTACGTTTTAATTATTGTACTGCATCGACTGCCATCAGTGAGTTATTAATTTTCTCATCTTTCCGTAACAATCTTTAAAAGCTTTGAAGTATTGCATATAATACAAGTAGCTTCGGTTTTCAATGTTGGAAAAGATATTGTACAAAAGCCGTGAGACTTAAATCGACAACGTAATAACCCTTTCTTTCGAAAAGATAATGCCAACTCTCTGGGAATTAAACCATGTCCTGCTTCGAGTCAAAATGTCAGAAATAAAACAACGCTTCATACGTCACAACCCAAAAATATTCTTCGCCTAACCCATCACATTCGTGTCACAATAATACAGCCTACAACCATGGAAAGCTTACCTCTTCAATGGGCGAGTCATTATTGTTGGCAGAGGATTGTCGATTGGATCGAACAAGCAATTGCTGGCAATTGGCGCTGTTCACATCCAAGGAAGGGGGCACGGAAGAGCGCGGAGCGCAAAGGGCGGCGGTGTTGTTCCCGTTGGTGCCGCGTAGGACGTTGCCGTTCAGCGAGTCCGCCGTGCTCAAAACCATCATTGTCGACAGTTTGGCACTTCGCCAGCTCAGCGGAAGCGTCTCAGCCAATGATCACCTACAAAGATGGCAATTTATTAATTATTGATTATCGACGAAATTATACACGAAATCCGATGACAGCATTCACGTTGATTTGAGTGGGTTCGTCTACGCGCTTTTTACGATGAAAAGGAATTCAAAGCATTCCTTTTTATTTCCTTATCTGCGCACATAAGAGTGTACAGATACTTCAAAGTCTCGGACACTGCTTCGTTAGTTTGACAGGAAGAGTGCAATCATAAAATAGCGAGAGAATAGTATGGAGGTAGAGATTGATTCTGGTGATCCCTCGAAGAAGAAAGCAGGATAAAAGCGAGTGGATTAAGCAAAAATTAGAAGGGGTTTAGTCCGACTGATAATTAAATAGTACTAATGTTCGTAGTTAATCACGAAAATGTTCAAGAATGCATAACACTGCCGGCTATACCTCATCGTCCGTAGCAATACACTGTTAATTAGAGCTAAAGAGGACGCCCTTAGTTCAAATCTCATCACAGCCGACTATTCTCCACTTCTACACTCATCAGTCAGTTTAAACCAAAACCACGCTGAGAATATAACAATAACTCTATCTTCAAGCGCAAGCTTGCTATCCTTGCAAGATTAGAAGGGAACTGCGATCATCTCCAGCTGAAAGTAATGTACCTTATATTGTAATCAACTACCTATGACAAGCTTCTTAGCAGGAGTTAATTACAATTGAGACAGACATGATTCTCAGCCAGCCTGTCATGGGTATCTAAAGACAAAATACGGTGTATTACTTTCAGCTGGAGGTGAATGGAATTGATATTTAAAAATTTGCAACTCTTGCCTAGCATAGCCGACTAATGGGCTGAACAGAGTTAAAGTGATTCGTGCGACGTCTGAAATCGACAACGCAATTACCAAGAATTACTATGTAGACGGTAGTTAATGGTTGACAGGTGCAATGTCGATTTAGGAAATCGCACATTTCTCAGCCGCCTAACGCCGCCCTCACATCCATCAGCTATAACTCATAATAAAAAGGAGAAAAGAAATCCAATGCCTATCCAGCATAAACTCTGCAAGCGCACCAGCAATGCCGTGGAGAGCGCAAACAGACAAACAATCAAATAAGCGCGCGATGGAGGGAGAACTGGAATATAAGAACGCGGCGGCGCGAACAAAGCATGCCCGGCAACGTATGGCCGCATCGAACGATGTATGGAAGCGGCCGGCTCAGTGATTCAAACTATTCTCAGTCATAACATACCTGACGCACGTTTAAGCAGGCGGCTACCTACTGATAGCGAGCGAGACACAGAGTAAAAAGCGCACCGCATGTCTCTCTTGTGCTGCGGGTCGTCTCCTACCATGAGATAGTAAGGAAAAACGGTAGTGCAATTACCAGGAATTAATAAAAGGACGTAATTATTGGTAATTGCACTATCGATTTTGGACGTCGCATGAATCGCGTTAACTCTGTTCAACCTTTCAAGGAAAAACGAGCCCTTTACATTGCGACTTTATTTGCTTTGCAACAAAGCCATGCAAAGGCATACATTTACCAAACTTCTTCTCATAAAGGTTTTTCGCTAACAAAGCAAGCAGTGAAAGAAAGAAATTTCGTCCTTTTCAGCTTTACAGCGGCTAAACCGAGTTTTTTGTCATAAAAAGGAAAGCGCATATTAAATGAGAACTGCTCGCTTTGAAAACTTCAAGATACGTTTTTGCTCATTATCTCAATATGCAGAGAACAATCGATATCAAGTAACTTTCAGTTGTTATTCATAGATGGAAAGGTGGCTTAAGGTATGCTTCCTTGATATGAAAGACCACGGCGAGCTCTTAATGCACCATTCGCTGACTCAAGCTCAAAATTCATCCACGGAGCTTGGTTTACTTTCCAACGATAGAGTCAAGGACACAGCATGCGCGCGCAATGAAAACATTACTCACCTCTCCAAATCAAGCAGGAAGAGACGAAACACTCGGCTCGATGGCATTCAAATCCGACTGCAGTCGAAAGTATCAGAAATGAACGAGCAGTAGTAGAATGAGAGCAGATTAGCCGGGCTGTCGAGACGTCGGCGTCAGTTTATTCTTCCTTTGAGCCTTCTTCAGTTTATTGTGGAAAAAGCCAAATCCGCATCGAGACTCGTCTCTGACAGATGGCTAGTGAGCGTCGACGCGTGAAGTAAACATTCATCAACGCATCGTCCACGCCGCCTTGTTATTGAGTACGGGTTACCACACAGCCAAAAGTGAAGGTCGTTTGGCACTGTGCCTGGAATGCGCAGCTAAGCCTACCGACATTTTACTGTACTTGCGTGTCTGCGTTTCAGCGCAAAGCGTAAACGGCGGTACAATCTATTCCTGTACGCACACGCACCACTACTATACCGTAATGGAACGAAGGTCGCCGGGAGACCCATTCCATAAACGGCATCGAACTGAACGTCGTAGCGCTCGAAACGCATCGCATTACTCAAGAAGAACATTGCTGCCACTAGAAACGACATTAATCGCTTTCATTTCTAATAACTTGGAGTTCTACTGCGGCAAATATTATTTACTTCCAGAAGAATTCTGCGCTCACTCGTCCAATATCTAAAGTAAGACGACAAAATTTGACACTAATTATTAACCTTTCTTATATCAAATAAACGAAATCGTAAAATAACTAACTGCTCACAATTTGAAGTATTCGATTTTTTTAGCCCACCAGATTCAGTTTGACTATATGTCATGCATAGGATTATAAGGGATGGGCTCTCACATGAGATGGCGGACAAAGTAAACCCACCTTGCCACCCGGTAATCCATGATTCACTACAGTATAAATATCCGCTCGAATTCCTATAGCGAATTTCGACGATAGAAGAAGTGCTACAGTACAACCAGGACAGTTGCGGATTCTTCTCGCCCCTGATTTTCTTCCTATATTTTGCACTTTATCCAGACTTGCTTGAGTCTAGACGCAAAAGTGCGCATCTTTGAGTTCCTCTTGCCAGCTAATTTTGCACTGAACGCCCATAAATGCAGCTCTCAATCAACAATGAATGCTTGTCACGTGATGAATGTACATAGGGCATTTTTTTACTTTAAGAAACATGAGAGCTTGATCACAATTAAATGCCTGTTTGATGTAATTTAGCGATTAAATTACACACATGTTAGTCAATATCAAGCAATGTCAACAATTAAATGATATTTTGTTGCACTAGGTACGTGGGTAAAGCAGGCGACGCTTGGCTTTCGATTAACTTTAATTAAACAAATTATTTAGACACGCTAAGACTTTGATCGTATATCACAGAGAAGATGCTAGTCAAACTATTGTTTTGAAGAAAAATTGCACTAAGACGTTGTCTTCACTCCTTAGCTATATCCTCCTAAAGGGCTACTTTTAATCATGCACCCTCTTTCATCCTAATTCGCCACTCTTGCATTCTGTTTCACCCAGCAGCGTTCTACATGAATGCAAGGGTGATGAATTGGAGTGCAAGAGTGGCAAACTGGGATGGAAGAGGGTGAAATACGAGAGAATCTGAGCTTACCTAGGTTTTACAGTAATCGAAAAAGAGCAGAGTTTTTGTTGCGCACCACAGCTCCGGCTGGTCGATAGGTTAGGACCCAACTACCCTCAGCGGCAGGCACGCGCAGTTACCATCGCTGATCATCTTCGAACCAATCCACGACTTACCCCGATTCGACCAATGGATTAAAGAAGGGAGGATAAATCGATCAACTCATGGTTGATGGTTTGAGCGATGGATGGAAAAGATAGTTGACTGATGAATCTCACGGATGGGTGGCCACCGTTACTACCATCAGTGATCAACATGTTTCATCGAATCCATAGCTTCTTTCATGCACAATCTGCCATCCGCAATACACAGGCGCAACCACAGTGTACAATGCAACACTTTGTGAAGGGTAATGCACGGATGGATAATTTACAGCAGAGCATCGATCAGCGGTAACTCCGACCAAAATAGGAGAGCATATCTCTTAGCAGTGGAAAATCAAAGCAACTTCTTGTGTAAAATTCCTTTTCTTATAAGCTCGAGCCATCAAAAGTCTAACACTTATCGCAACCAACTTACGCTGTACTTCAGGAATACCTTGTTCGTTATCTGTCTTCAAGCAAATAAAACCATCCTTGGCGCTCCAAAGTTAAAAAATGAGCACATTCAGTGGACTGTGTGCAAAGTTATTTGAACGTCGGATATCATGCGAATAATCACGTTCGTGGTGATCATAAAATAAGAGCGTGACTTCTTCAGCAAACTCGTCCACCTACGATGACTTTACTGCTGTTCAAACTAAATGAAGATGACCAGCTGTTGCATGACGTAGAGCAAAAACTTCGGGAGAATCCGGACATTGAATCGCTCGTGCCGGCGAAACCGGATGAACCGCTGCCTCAGGACTGCTGCGGACTGAGCTGCGAACCGTGCGTTTTCGACATCTATCGCAAGGACTTGATCGTTTGGGCCAAGGAGTGCGCCGAACCGCTCGGCCTTTCCTGCAGCAACAAAGATGACGACGAGGAAAAAAGGTATGTTAATACGCTCCTTACTCGCTCGACCATATAATCGTTGTGGGCGTATCCTGAAGATAATATTTTCTTGTCGCGTCCCTTGTCTATAACGAGGATAGCGCCGCAGGCTAAGAGTTTGCTGTTTTCTACTCCAAAGACAACGCTTCTAAGCGCTTCTAGCGACCAAAGCATCATTTGGATGTTTTGCATGTCATGATCAAAAAGATTCATATTGAACAGCTTACAAAAATTACTTGTGTTTTTGGGAAGTTGGGGTCTCGATGAAGCCTTCAGAGGCTTTGGAATGGGAGCCATGTCGTAATTAGTCCTGATGGCATGCAATACTGCTTGAAGGTATCATTCAGCTGTACGATGGTCTCTGAATGGCTCGCTATCATGAGACTGCTAATTACTGGTCCTGAAAGTAGCGATCCAGTCAATTTAAAATTTGGGGCAGTACTCAGATGTTCAGTTTTACAATATACTTCGACTCTCCGAAAATAGAATAATATTGCATCGGGGTGAACGAAAAAATGGATTGACAAAATGTGGCCTTGGCTGAAAATGTAAATAAAATTCAGTACAATTTTTAAAATCACACGAAAGTGAAATTGCACATGGTGCGCTCGCGGTACTTGACCTTTCGTCATAATTCATCACTTTTGACTTAAGTTTGCATTCAGTTTCGACAACCTTGCGTTCGAATTAAATGCCAAGCTGATGAAATTGGACGCATGGGTGACGAAATCGAGTGCAAGGTTAACGAAATTGAACGCAGAAGTGACGAACTGGAATGCAAGACGGTATAGCATTGCCGGACTGATGAGCCGTCCGACCAAGTCTATTTTTCATCGGTGATTTAAGCGGTGTTTTTAGATCTGCAACAGAAATATTCTCACGGAAGCAGTACCGCTCATTGAAGCTGATAGGAGTGGAGGCTTTGACGCATGATACAAACTTGTACCGCTTCGAGTTGCCCTGTGCATCCATCGACTTTCCACTCTGCTCCCATCTGATCATGCGGTAAGCCACTGTTTCTTCTACCATTCGTAGTCAGAACGTAAGTGCAGGTACTTATCATCAAATAATGCAGTGAAGTATAATTTTATATTCATCTGTCTGTTTATTCATAGCAGAATGGGGGGGCAGTTTTTGATTTATTTACACTGTCACTCTATTTACAGTAGAAAAGGTGCGTGTAGTAACTGTAAAGATTTTATCGGCGAGCACTTCAACATCACGATACACTTTCGCACAGTGATTCTGCATGAGTAATTTTACGCAAAACCGAATTCGTGATCAACAATGTTTCTGTATGATGGAAGAAAATAGTGTCAAATCCGTGACTTGTTTTTGCGCGAACTGCGTAGAGACATGTCAGCCCGCTTGAATGTTTTTTGCGCGCGAGAATAATACCCTCGAATTCGGTCGCATCAACTGTGCGCCTTGCGCGAACGCACATTTTTGCCATTTCTTGCGGTATGTTAATGGTTCGTCTTACTTTTCTCCGGTTGAAGTATCGACGTTTATCAACGAGATTTCATATCGTGGGTTGGTGACGCAGTTTTGTAGTAAATATCGACACAGTTCTTCCGATCGTCGGATTCCCACGCGTTTCTTCCAATTACATCACAATGACGTAGGAAGAAACTCGGTCATTGCGCGCGTGCGAAAGTATTACCTTGGACTCTGATCGCG
>NIUQ01001856.1:0-26422 GCA_002796945.1 Plectus sambesii
GCGACTAGGCGGCCATATCTGAACAATCGCGTTTAATTCGAAAAGTAAGACGACCTATTTCAATAAATTGATCGTAATCGCCGAATTACGAAATTGCAAAACTGCAAGCGCGGCGATTGGTCATAAAACTTAAAATGCCCAGAAAACGATCAATCACCGCGCTTGCAATTGGGCAATTCTGCGATTCGACAGTTGCAATAGTTTATAGGGGATTGTATCAAAATTCCTCACTTTTGCATTCAACTTCGCCATCTCTGCATTCAATTCGAACGCAAGATCGCCGAAAACTGAGTGCAAAAGTGACGAATTATGCTGTCTTTCGCCATAATTTATCACCCTGGCACTGTAATTTTTCACTTTTGCTTTCAACTTCGTCAACTTCGCGTTCAAATCGAATGCAATGAAGATGAAATAAAGTGCAAAGGTGGCGAAAGACGAGTGCAAAAGTGACGAGTTATGAAGATGACAAACAACAGTGAAAGATCGTGTATGAAACCGGCTGCTGAAGAGAAAGACAATCGGATGACAAACCCGATAGACTAGACGGCAGCTAACGAGGCCATGAGGGACGGGCCCGAAGGAGCGAGAATCAGTAGACCGGTCAGAGTTGTCACCGAGCAACCATACGTGTCCTCGAGGAACCTGAAGCAGGGCCAAGGTAAACAGCGGTAAGTGTCCGAAAAACAAAGCGCGGGAGAAAAAGTGACGGCTCACTCGAGATAGTTGAGACGACTGGAGCCGGTCTCCTTCCTTTGCCACCAACCGCTTGCACACTAACATGTTCGGATCAATCGGCGACCGACATGCGACTATATCTTTGCTGCAACAATTACATTGGGCCGGTTCCATAATCGTTTCCTAAGGTGTTCTTAAGTTATGCATTACTTAAGGCTATTATGAAGCATAGCGCTGAGTATCGCTATGAATTGCTTAACTTTAGGAAACGATTATGGAACCGGTTCATTGTTTTGGTTCAATGCACATATACCTGCGATTGCGCAATCAGTTGTTAATCATAGCGCCTAATTAGGTAGCAATTGTGGTGAAATGAGATTAAGTTCTACGCTTCTCCATGCTTTTGACAAACTTTTTTTTGCTTCAGCGAGTAGAATGATTGATATTTAGCTTCAAAGTGCTTCCCAGAGATTGCGACTGATAAAGTGGCTGGGGCTACTCTGCTGTTCATTCGAGCATTTAAAGCGCAACTTCTGCAGTTAAATGCATTGCTATTATTAAACTACAGTGTATCAAATCGCAGGTGTAAGTATGAAACATGAATTGTTGTGCATTGTCGGTCGAATCGACACTGCGTGACATACCGATGAATGGTGTTCAGTGATCGACTGAGATGCTCAGCGATGAACAAATCGCCATCCTCTATCGTCGGCATCATCGAAGGACCGCGGCACTACAAAGGCGAAATTTTCTTGTCACATACTTACATACACTGGAAATAAAGCATACCGATAAAAAGAGGACTGGCAGATTTTGACCGATATTAATGCATACCGTTACAAACGATTAGTTGATTTTCCAAATGAAACTGTTCATTTAGTGTATCAGGGGATCTGGTTCGAAAGATGTATAAACACAAACTTGTGGCGATGGATTTTATCAAAAGAATATATTTTTTTTAAATCTGATAAAAAGAGTTAGTTGAATAGGCTACCCATCACTCTATTGGGACATTTGTATAGAATATGCAACAAAATCATATCGTAGAGTGGAGTATTACAAAATCGGTATTATAAGTAGGCGTTGAGCGCAAACCGCGAAACAGTCAAAGTAAATATAATATAACCTGCACTGGTTCCACAACATGAGTAGTGATGCAGTGAGCAACGCAACAAAAGATGCCTGCGCGCTTAAAATAGATCCAGGACTGTCTGAGCTTGGATACGGTAGCCATGGCCGAGCCTTACAGTATCTCGATCTGAAAACGCAGATGATTGCACGTCAAAGAATCAATTAAGCTTCTCGATATTCTCGATACCCACTGTTAACAACCACGTTGCAAAAGTTCAAACGCAGCATTAGCACGCAGTGTTTATTCATCTAAATGAAAACACGCTATTCGACTATATCCAATACAGATTCTTGCATGTGATCACGAACAAGAAAGGCGGTTGAAGACTCGTACAAAATTGACCATTTATAATGTACAAAGCATTTTCGGGAAAACTCTTAGGTAAGACATATTCCATTGACGAATACCCGCGATCTGAACAACTTTATGTAACAAATACTATTACTACTGTATTAAAAGGCAATTATAAGTACACTAGCATGGATGGCTAATAATATATAACTACAAAATAAACGGATGAAGATGCCGAACGAAGGCAGACACCGAAAGGAAACACCGTCGAAAGGGTAATTTTAGTGTCTCGAACGCAATTCTATTTTCAAATAAATACTATGGGGCGCAGAGAGTATCGAGCATTCTGCAAAGCCATCCAGCAAATTTGCGTATTTATTTCTTCGGCACAGAGCACTCAGTGTCGCACGTCTCGGGACCGGTGACAGAGTCAATGGCGCTCTTATCAAAGGAGACGCCGGCCGCGGCGGCAACGGCGGCGTAGTCGGGTTGGTCAGTGGCCTCGTTTTGAACGAATTCATACAACTTATTGCCGGCTAAAATGTAAAGTTAGTAGTATAAAGAAAAGAGCGAGAGGACAGGCAAACTGACCGCTATCGAGGACGAGAACACCGCCGAGCTGGTGAACGTCGCCTTTCATGTTCCCCGTGACGCCGTCTTTCTTCGCCTGCAAACGTTCGACTGATTATAGTAAAACTTTTTCGATAATTAACGCAATTGAATAAGGCAGACTGCTTCGAAAGTCAACAGCGCTTCTTTCTGTCAATTTACGCACATAAAAATCAAGAAACGATTATCACTCACGGTACAAAACGGTGCTTTCGTACCGAAAAGCGAGCTCATTAATGCTAACTACGGTGCCTAGCAAAATTTCTTGTTGCTGTTCGAAAATTATGACTGTAATGCAAGAAAAAATATCGAACCGAGGTCTAAATTTTTTTTAAAAGTTCTCAATCTGCCGATTGCCCTCCGATCTACTCGAAAATGTGGTTAAAACGAGTTCAGTTGAAAGCAACATATCACACTTGAATACTTTAACAAAATCAAGAATTTTTTGAAATGTATTCAACGCCTAACAGAATCAATTACTTCGACATAAGCTATTTGTGTAAAAAAGACAGACTTACCTCGTTACTCATTGCAGTCAACTTTCC
Organism: Plectus sambesii; assembly: GCA_002796945.1. Lineage (NCBI taxonomy): Eukaryota > Metazoa > Nematoda > Chromadorea > Plectida > Plectidae > Plectus > Plectus sambesii. The sequence continues at coordinate 3,253 of NIUQ01001856.1, forward strand.
TTTTATTAGCTCGCCCATCAAACCGAGGAAACCTTCGCGTTTGTAGCCGATGCTGTTATACAATTCCTTCGATTCATCGACGTATATTTCTAAAGTAATAAAATATATAGTCTATTAGACCGTAGCCAAGAAAAATGATGCATTATAAACTGCCAACAAATGAAAGGGCGCGCTATTGCAAAAATCCTCCCACTTTGATGGCGCGCTTCCTATTAGGTGGTTCGTCTCATTCTTCTTAAAGTAGCGACTCTAAATTGTAACCCTTCTTTTCCCTCTCTGTTTATATGGTCATTTAACTATTAGTAAAGCCGAATAAGCTCCCTCGCTCGTATTAGTTTTCCTACAAGGCCATGCTGCAACAAGAATAAAATGGTTAAAAAAGCGCTCACCGCCGGCGAAGAATTTGCCCTGTTTAAATTCGTCATAGCCAAGCTTCTCGGGGCCGATTGCGGCAAGCCGGACGTTGTTCGCCGAGAGCTGTGGAGCCATCTTGCTCAACTTGAATGCGGTATGGCGGCAGAGGACGCAGCCAAAGCGACGCATAAAGAACACCACCGCCTTGTTTCCAGACCACAAACTTCCGAATGGAATTTTCTGAAATTACACTGCACTGAATCCATTCATACCTTCATTAGGTCTGTAACGGTCATAGAGAACTGACAACTTCTGGGAGGAAACCAAATTTTAAGGATGAGAATTTTGAAGATAGTAGAAATCACAAATTAATAAATTTTAATTTGTGTTTTATCGTTCTTGTACCATCGCATGATTCGCAGAATGGAATGATATCATATTTTATTCAAAAAGGGTTAAAATCATATATCTGAGGCAGACATAAACCAGAATATTGCTCACAGGGTTCTGAGGACGGAAGAGACGGAAAATTTCCTCAAACAGCTTTAATTTTTATCATCGTTTTCTTATTACCTCGCCACTGTGCAAATTCGCATAATGTAAAATAGAATGATTAACACATTCATGTGAAGGAGAGGGGACGCACCATTCGTGCTCAACCTCTACCAACCGCCCCTGTTAACATAAAATGCTGAATAAATAGCACAACAAGAGATTATTCAATAAGTATACACAAGGAATTTAAAGTTGATCGCAATTAACTGGATCATAAACTAGAAACGGTTTATTAAAATCAAGAAACAAATTCTGCTCACCTGACCATTACTTGGCGACAAAAGCATGTAGTTGGCAAACTTATTCATATTTTAAATGAAAAGTGTTGAAATGCAAACGCTGATCAGCTGATTGAACCAAATTCACGCAATGAGAATGCAATGTTCCTGCGACGTTTAGAGTTGGAGTCGATGACGTTATTCTGCGTCGTCAGTAACTTCGCTGCAAATCAACATCCACAACGATCGTCGCTAGATCGCTGCAGAGCACAGATCAAAGAAGAATTTTCGGTGTAACTTCGAGCCGATGGATGAAATGAATACGGTAATCTCCGACAATCGTTTAGGGAGAAACAATCTCGGTGTCTACTGCTGTGCACCATTGGCAATTCATGGCGATTGTGCAAACAAAAGAGATCGCCCAGTTTCTCAGCTCTTGCAGGATTTAAGCCACTTTAGCTGCAGAGACTGCAAAGAACGGCTCAACTTTAAATCTGTCCACACGTAAATGCTCTTGCACTTCCGATGACGTCATCTCGAATCGATGAGTGGCATTTTCCAATTGGACTAATTTGCGAGAGTATAGCGCATCCATAACTTTCGATCAGCATAGCACTCAGAAATATGAGCAGTTTTTTTTATATTTCAAAACCAAATAACATACTTAGCGTCAGCTAGGAATTCATCCATAGTTTGGAAACTTATCACAAACAACTAAAATGTTAGGAATGAAATGTTTTCTGTATAACAATCACATAGCAAAAGTTTCAACGCAACACTTGTACGCAAATTTTATTCGTCGAAATGAAAATACATCGTTTGACCAGATCAAGCAGATTCTTGGGCGTGATCGCAGTCGATGAAAGCATAAGAGAGGCGGTTGAAGACACGCAAGATACACAAAAGCCAACTTGTATTAAGTACAATCTCATAGGCAAAATATATTCGTTTAACAAACACTTGCAACATGTACGACCTTATGCAAAAAACATTATTATAATAGTATGAAAAAGTAGTTATGCATACAGTAGCATGGATGATTAATAATATAGTAAATGAAAAATGAACGAATGCCGCAACAGCTTAACGCAAACTGGACGAAAACTTTGCCAGAACACCGTATAATTTTCGCGATTCGTTTGTATCTTTGATAGATAATTCGCTTATGCTCATGAAAAGTTGACGCAAATAGTCGGAATGTCCTACAATAATGTCTCTAGTTACTGTCCCTGATTGTAGGACAATTTAAAGCATAGTATCAATTAATTAGATTTCGGGGCAGGGCGTGGAGAATCCTGAAACTCCGATGGAGAAGGACTCCAATCTGGGGGTTACTTCGAGAGAAGGGGAAGACGCCGAAAGTAAACGCCGTCGAAAGTGCAGTCTTGGTATCTCGAATGCAATGCTACTATCAAACACACAATACGTGGCGCGAAAAGTATAGATAATTCTGCAAAGCCATTCAGCAATTTGCGCATTTAACGCGCCGGCAGAGCGCAGCTAGTGTCGCACGTCTCGGGGCCGGGGACGGAGTCGACGGCCGCCTTGTTGTAGGCGACGCCGGCGGCGGCGGCGACGGCGGCGTAGTCGGGCTCGTCTGTCGCCTCGTGTTGAATGAACTCGTACAACTTATTGCCGGCTGAAATTTGAGATAAGTAACATGAAGAAAAAGGGAGGAAAGAGAGGAGGGTGCACGGAACTTATACCCCACTTACCGTAAAGCTTCCCTTGACGAGCACTAAGTGCAGTAAACGATTTTTACACCACTAATGTGTCGAATATTTCTTCAACAATACTTATCACACGGTCACTCACTGGTGGCGTGCAATAATCACTTGCTGCACTTAACGCTAATCAAGCGACATCTTATTTTGGTGGGCATAAGTTCCGACCAGTAGAGGAGAAAACTGACCGCTGTCGAGGACGAGCACGCCGCCGAGCTGGTGAATGTCGCCTTTCAAGTTCCCCGTGACGCCATCTGCCTTAGCCTGCAAATATTCGACCGTCTACAGTCAAAATTTCTCGATCAGTAACGCGATTGAATAAGGTAAAATGCTTCGAAAGTCAATAGAGCTTCTTTGTATCAATTTATGAAAGTAAAAACCAGGAAACGATTATCATTCTTGTTGAGAAAAATGTTTTCGTACTGAAAAGTGAGTTCATCATTGCCAACTAAGGTGCTTTGCGAGAATTCTCGTTACTAATCGGCAAATTTGACTATAAGGCAAGAATAGAATATCTAATATCGATCCAAAATCAACAAATTTTTTAAAAGTTTGCCATCCGCTGATTGTCCTCAGACCTAATCGCGATCACGGTTAAAACCCAATTCAGTGCAAAGCAAAATATTCAAAAATGACTGACTAACTATACAAAATCAAGAATCTGTTGAAATGTATTCAACACCTAACAGAATCAATTACTTCGACATAAACTATGATTGTGAAAAAAGTCAGACTGACCGCGTTGTTCATTGCAATCAGCTTTCCTTTTATAAACTCGCCCAGTATACCGAGGAAACCTTCGCGTTTGTAGCCGATGCTGTTATACAACTCCTTCGATTCATCGACGTATATTTCTACAATGATCAGATTTTTATTCGTTTGTTTATTTCATTCTTAATGCGCTTAGTAACAGGCTAACAATACAAATGACCACTCTTGTTGAATACAGTCCAAATAATTGCATTAGCAACAAATAAGAAACTGATAAGGTGCTTAGCAATCACTTGGGATACATGCCCGATTCAGTCAACACTTTTATGTTGATGGATGAAAAAATTCGAGTAGAGTATAAGTAGGATAAAACAGCTTACCACCAGCGAGGAAATTGCCCTGTTTGAATTCTTCATAACCAAGCTTCTCTGGGCCGATGCCAACCAACCGGACGCCGTTCGCCGAAAGCTGCGGGGCCATCTTGCTCAACTTGAATGCGGTATGGCGGCAGAGGACGCAGCCAAAGCGACGCATAAAGAACACCACCGCCTTGCCCCCAGCCCACACACTTCCGAATGGAACTTCCTGAAATAATATCGCATTGAATTCATCTACATCATCATTATGTCTTTGACGGCGATGGAGAGCTGGAAAATTTCAGGAGGAAATTAAATTTCAAGGATTAGTTGTAAAGACAGTAACATTAAATGATAGATCAATTGAATAACAAGAGAATAATAATCAAGTTAACACATCAAGGAAGTTGGAGTTGATCATAAGTCACTGAATCGTATATTGGAAACCGCTCATTAAAAACAAAAAAAGAATTTCGCTCACCTGACCATTATCCGGCGACAAAAGCTTGTAGTTGGCAAACTTATCCATGTTTTGAATGAGAAGTTTTGATATGCAAACGCTGATCAATTGGTTGAACCAAATCCACGCAAGAAGATATGCAATGTTCCAAAATGCAAAGTTCCTGCGATATTTATAGACAGAGCAGGTGACGTTTTCTGCGTTGTCAGCACTCTCGTTGCGACATAACAACAACAACCGCCGCTCGGTTGTCGCAGAGCATCGATCGAAAAGTGAAGGACATTCTGGTGTAATATCGAGTCGATGGTTGAAATTTTGATGGATACGGTAACTCGCGACAATCGTTTAGGGAGCTACAATCTCGCCGTTCTTGCAATACACCACTGGCAACTCATGGAGATTTCAGAAACAATAAAGCTTACCCAATTTTTCAGCTTTTGCAGGGGCCGTATTCAGTAACACGCCGGAGTGCTCGCGGCGTGCACTCCTGCCTATCTCTTAACACAGTGGGAGTGCACGCCGCGAGCACTCCGGCGCGTTACTGAATACGGCCCCAGGAACTCGAGCCCATTTTAGCAGTACAGTCCGAAACGAAGGCTATGCATTAAACCTATCCATATGAATACTCTTCCACCACTGATGACGTCATCTCGAATCGACGAGTCGTAATGCCCCGCTGGGTGGAATGGTGCCACTTGCGACAGTTTAGCGCATCTACAACTTTCGATAAGCTTGACACCAGTTTCGCTATGAACATTGGATTTGGATTTGATACTAGAACTTTCAGTTTTGAAACTATATCACATTAGTAAACAGGTGGAATATAAGGCGAAGCTTATTTCTGCAACTAAATAATATGCCGAAGAATTACTTGTGTTCAAATTTCTTGCTATTTTCGTTTTTCAAATATACTCAACGAAGAGAATATAGCTTGCGTAGGCGTTGTTGGTGACTGCGAGCGAGCTGACGCTGTGTGTCAATGGGGGAAGGCATTTGCGAACCTGATCGACTCTTTCAGCGCCCATATTTTTCATTGCAAGGTCCGTATCAACGAAACAGAAGAGGCCGTGTTTGATGCGTGCTTTGTTGCATACGGCCTCAACCAGTCTAGCTAAAGAGTTCTTAAATTTTATTAGCATCGCTCATTCTATGAAAAAACGATATGTGAATACAAATTCAGTTGTTTGAATGAAATCAATCACAAAAATTGACAAGTGCCAGAAACGCAGAGCTGGCGATTCCCACAAGCTGGAATACAAGCTCTTTGCTGTTGCCTCCGGTCGTCTTGGCTCTCGCCGAATCTACGACCATCACCTCGTCCGCCTCCTGGTCGGCTGCCATCAGGACGATTTGGCTGACCACCATCAGGACGATTTGGTTGACCACCGTCAGGGCGATTAGGTTGACCACCGTCGGGACGATTTGGCTGACCACCATCCGGACGATTTGGCTGGCCACCGTCAGGGCGATTGGGCTGACCACCGTCGGGACGATTTGGCTGACCACCATCCGGACGATTTGGCTGGCCACCGTCAGGGCGATTGGGTTGGCCACCATCCGGACGATTTGGCTGGCCACCGTCAGGGCGATTGGGTTGACCACCATCCGGACGATTTGGCTGGTTACCATCAGGTCTGTCCGGTCGGCCACCATCAGGACGATCTGGACGGCCACCATCGGGTCGGCCACCATCGGGTCGGCCACCATCGGGTCGATTGGGACGGTCACCGCCGTTTACACAGCGTCCAAAGACGCAGTCACCACGAAAGCAGTCTCTATCGGAACGGCAATTGCCCTGATCTAAAGAATAAAGTTATTCCTATACCTAAAATACTAAACGCACCACGACGCTGCTCGCAACGACCATTATTGCATGCTTCATTCCTGTCGCAGTCGAAATCACGATTGCATCGTCCGGGGCCTGCAAAAGAGGGCGCTTCAGAGTGTAATCAGCAGCAAAAATGTTAATGAACAGCGATCGATACATCAACAACGAATGCAAGCCTCGAACCGCCCATAATCGCGGTCGCTGCTGCAACGGCTGTGACGAAAATTGCAAACTTTACCTCGCTGAGAGCAGCGGCCGCGTTGACATTCATTTCCTGGTCGGCAGTCGCGGTCGGAGTTGCACTCGAATCGATCTAAAAGTATTGTATACAGTATGCGCTCTGGCGCTCCTAAACTTCTGCAAGTATTACCACGACGCTGCTCACAAAGACCGCGAACGCACTCATCTCTGCCAAAGCAATCTCTGTCACCGTCGCAGCGATTTCCTGCAAGTGCTCTACTCACAGTCGAATACAGCGTAAAAACGTGGAAAATACCTGGACGAATGCATCGGCGGTTGACGCAGGTCCTACCGGCAAAACAATCACCATTGGAGCGGCAATCCCGATCGACATCCCAACGAATGCATCGGCGATCGTGGCAGTCCCAACCGCGAGAGCAGTCACTGTTGGAGCGGCAAAATGAGTTTTGAGCGCTGACTGCGGCCAGAACCAGCTGAAAGAATTCTGATATGTAAAAGATCTCCAAACAAAAGAACGAACCGTGGCGACAACGAAAAGTTTCAGAAGCGACATTTCTTTATGCCGACACCGATGTCGATTAAGCAGTCAGCCTGCTTGCTTTCCTGCTAAGTTGCTGCTTTTCAGTCTTCTCGACTGAAGCTGGACAGCGAACGTTCAGCAGCGCGTTGATTGTCCATCGCCGGTTTATATTGCAAGCGCGAAAGCGCCAAATGTAGTGACTATCACTAGTGATTCAGGAATGACTCCGCTTCCCCTCCAGTAAAAAGGCCCATATTATGTGCGTGCATAATCATATTCGTAGCCACAATCATTTCATTTTTCTCTGGCTATAATAACGTAGCATGGTCGTTATTCATCGTCAATATTTTGAAGAAAATTGCTCATGACCAACAGCTGCCACGGAAATCCGGGGAACGCAACGAATCTCATTTGAAAGACTATAATAGTTACAGAATTACTGTATGGTAAGGATATTGACTGACAGTTTTTCATTTATCTTCATATTTCATTTCATATTTCATTAATTACCGACAACGGTGAATGAGTTATTTAATGCATTAATTTGAGTATGACATGTCAAGTGATTTGTTCGATTTTCTAAAAATTTTGAATACCGTAACGAGATGCCAACCCTTTGAACTCTTTCTCTTAATTTTATAGAGAAATGCGACGCGTTTTGATATGCATAAAAATAACATTAATAATTCAAGTAACAATAGAGTATCCAAGGAAATGGAACTACCTGTGTTAATAGAAGAGATCGTGTTTTATGCGTGCTTTGTTGCATAGGACCTCAGCCAATATAATTACTGTACTCTTAAATTTTATTCGTATCGCTCATTCTTTAAAATAAAAAGATGCGTGAATATAAAGCTGTTGTTAGAAAAGAATTGATCACAATTGTAGACATCTGCCAGCATCACAGATCTGACGGTTCCCGCAAGCTGGAATACAAGCTTTTACTGTTGCTCATGGCCGTCTTCAGTATCACAAATTTAATGTCCATGGCGATGTCCTCCTCCTCGATGGCCTCCATCATGATGCCCTCCTCGATGGCCACCATCGCGGTGATCGCCTCGATGGCCTCCATCATGATGCCCTCCTCGATGGTCACCATCGCGGTGATCGCCTCGATGGCCTCCATCATGATGTCCTCCTCGATGACCACCATCATGGAAACCGCCGTGACGGTGGTGATCCCCTCGATGGCCACCGTCATGGAAACCACGCCTTACGCAACGGCCAAAGACACAGTCGCCTCCAAAGCACTCCCTGTGAAAGCGACAATTCCGATCAAAATCTCGACGAATGCATCGGTTGTTTAAGCAGTGCCAATCCGGAAAGCAGTCGCTCTCGAACTTGCAGAATGAGTTTTGAGCGCTGACTGCGACCATCACCAGCTGAAATCACACTGAAATAAAAACGATGTTCGAGAAAATAAACGAACTGTGGCGATGGCGAAAACTTTCAGAAGCGACATGTCTTCGTGCCGACACCAATGTCGATTAGCTAGTCGAGCGAACTGAAGAGCGAAAAGACCTGCAAATCGAACAAGACAAAGTCTGACAATCGGTGGTTCATAAGGCAATCTCGAAAGCGCCAAATGTTGCGACTATCAACAGTGATTCAGGCATGACTTCGCTTCCCCTCCAGCAAACAGGGCCATATTGCATCTGTGCATAATCAAATTCGAAACCCCCACAAGCATTTTGCCCTTTTCATTTTTCTTTGGCTATAGATACATAGCACGACTATTATTCATCTTAAATATTTGAAAAGTACATTGCTCATGTCTAACAGTTACCATGGAATCTGCTGAACGTAACGGATCTCATTCAAAAAGCTATAACAGTTGCAGAATTACTGTATGACAAGGTCGGTGATCGAAATTTTTCCATTTATTTTCATATTTCACCAACTGCCGATAACGGTGAATGAGTCTTTTACCGTATTAATTGTTTTTTGGCATGCAGTTTTATTTTGTTCCATTATTTAAAAACTTTGATCACCAAAACAAGATGCCAGCCCTTAATCTCAATTTAGAAGGAAAATGCGTCACGTATTTGATATGTGCAAGGATATTTATTTTGTTGATGCGTAGAAACAAGGCGTAACAGCGGTTGTAAAAAGGGCAATTTGAGATCGGAGAGAGTTTGACCCCCCTAACGACCAATTGAAGCAGATGGCAAAGCTAATTTTATAACTAAGTAATGTCCAGGAAAATGAAACTAGTTGTTTCAATACATTTGAATGAGAAACATGTGCAGCACAGAAGAAGACTCTCAAATAATAACAGATTGGACAGCGCGATATAAGATGACAAATTATGTATGTCAAACTTCTTGTTTTTTCCGGTTTCAAATATACTCGACGAAGAGCATATAGCTGGCGAAGGTGTCGTTGGTGACTGCGAGCGAGCTGACAATGTGGGTCAATGGGCCGGTTTCATAATCGTTTCCTAAGCTGTTCTTAAGTTATGCGTTACTAAAGGCCCATTATGAAGCAGACCGCTAAGTATCGCTGTGAATTACTTAACTTTAGGCAATGATTATGAAACCGGCCCAATGAGGGAAGGAATTTGCGAACCAGTCGATTCTCTTACCGCCCATATCTTTATTGCAAGATACATAGCAACAGAAGAGACCGTGTTTTTATGTGTGCTTTGTTGTATATGGCCAAAGCCAGTCTGACAATTGTATTCTCAAATTTTATTCGTTTCACTCATTCTTTGAAAAAACGATGCATGAATACAAATGTAATTATTAAAGACTAACCGATCACAAGTCCTTACAAACGCCTTCGGTGCACAGCTGGCGATTTCCGCAGGCTGGAACACAGGCTTTCTGTTGTTGCTCCTTGCCATCTTCGCTGTGACCGAAGAATGGGTCACGATGATGGGGACCACGATGATGATGATGACGATGATGATGTCTACCGTCAGGAAAACCACGCCATACGCAACGTCCAAAGGCACATTCGCCTCGAAAGCAGTCCCTATCGAAGCGGCAATCACGTCTCTCAAACTCTCGGCTTACGCATCGGTTGTCAAAGCAGTCCCAACCAGGAAAGCAGTCGCCCTCAAAGCGGCAGAATGATCTTTGAGCGCTGACTGCAGCCAGCACCACCTTAAATTAGTCCGATATATGAACGAAGTTCAAGGAAATAAACGAACCGTGGCGACGAGCAAAACTTTCAAAAGCGACATCTCTTTGTGCCGACTCTGATATAAATTTTAGAACAGAGCAGACTATAAAGTGGCGAAGAAGCAAGAAATCAAGCACGCTGATGTATGCTTGATAGCGAACAATCAACAGCGTTCTGACTGTCGATCGCCGGTTTATATTGCAATCGCACATGCGCCAAATGTTGCGACTAACAAAAGTGATTCAGTAATGACTCCATCTTCCCCTCCAGCCAACGGGCTCATATTACATGTGTGCATAATCAAAACCGCAAGCATTTTGCCTTTTTCATTTTTTCGCGATCTATAATAGCGTAGCACGACCGTTATTCATCGTTATTATTTGAAAAATAAATTGTTCGTGACAAAGAGCTCCCGTGGAAATCCGCGGAACGTAACAAATCTCATTCATAGAACAGTTGCACTTTTGCAATTACCGTATAGCGAGGGCAATGATTGAGAGTTTTCCATTTATTTTCCATACCTCACCAATTACCGATAACGCTGAATGAATTATTTATTCTATAAATTAGAGTATGGCAAGTAGTGTTCTTTGTTCGATTTCCTAAAAGCGTTGATCAACAAAACAAGGTGCCAACCCTTTGAATTTTTTTTCTTAATTTTAGAGAGGTGCCACACGTACTGATATGTACAAAAATAATAGAAAAAATGGTAGTAAATAAATAGTATCTAAGGAAATAGAACTACTTGAATTCAAACTCCTTTTATATTCTCTTTCAAAGATATTCGACGAAGAGAATATGATTGGCAAAGGCGACATTGGTGACGACGAACGAACTGATGATGTGGATCAGTCCGGAAAGTCTTTTTCGAACAGGCCGATTATTTTAACGCCTTTATTTATATTGCAGGATTCATACTCGATATCTTAGAAGAGATCGTGTTTAATGCGTGCTTTGTTGTATACGACTTCAGCCAATAAAACTACGGTAATCTTAAATTTTAATTCTTATCGCTCATTCTTCGAAAAAAATAAGTTTGAGTATAAAGCTGTTGTTCGAAAACAATTGATCACAGTTGTAGACATCTGCCAGCATCACAGATCTGGCGATTCCCGCAAGCTGGAATACAAGCTAGCTGCTCTTGTCCCAGGACTTCTTCGAATTCGTCATCTCTACGAGAACGGTCTTTCCCTCCACGGCGGCCACTGCGGTCGCGGGAACGATCGCGGGAACGATCACGGGAACGATCGCGGGAACGATCGCGGTGATCGTGATGGCGATGGCATCGGTGATTGTGACAGTGCCAACCGCGATCGCAGTGACTGTCCCTGCGACACCCTTTGTTTTGAGCGCTGACTACGGCCAACAGCAGCTGAAATAAATCTGTTATGTGAATGATGTTCAAGTAAAGTAACGAACCGTGGCGACAATGAACAGTTTCAGATACGACATTTCTTCTTGTCCACACCGATATCGATTAGATACTTGAGTAGTTTGAAAAACGACCGAGAAGCAAGAAATCAAGCAGGCTGAAGTATGCTCGATAACGAACAGTCGTCAGTGCGCTGATTGCCGATTTTTAGTTTATATGGCAATCTTGAAAGCACCAAATGTTGTGATTAACAAAGGTGATTCGGTAATGACTCCACCTTCCCTTCTGCAAACAGGCCCATATTACGCTTGTACATAATCAGTTTGGAAATCGCAAATATTTTGGCTTATTTCTTTCGTTAACGATATTTCAGTCGCGCGAACGTTATTCATAATAAATATTTGGAGAATAAATTGCTTATGACAAACAGTTATCTTCGAAACCTGCGATGCGTAATAGGTCTTATTCAAAAGACATTGCAGTAGCGGAATTACCGTAACGCGTACGTGGCATATGGTCATTTTTTGATTATTTCCCAACTCCACGCGAGCCACCGAGCGGGCAGCTCTGTTATTGTTAAAGTTTTTGAAGTTAGTCCAAGCATGCGAAGAGTGACAGTCCCTCCTCAGATTTGCTATCAAAGATTTTGCCATGCCGTCTTTTGTTTTCGCATCTGTTGCTCACACGATTAGAATATTTATTCTACACGAATATTTTATCAGTGCAGAAGTGAAATTTAAAAAATTATTCACGAAGTTGTAATGGAAAGTTCATCTATTTTTAATAGATAATCGTGAAATTCTAACCAAAGGTGTTCCATCGGGAGCACTATTATTGTTTAGCAATTTTTTGTTCACATTACTGTTTTCAGTAGAGAGGTCGGAGTTTGACTGTCGATGGCGAACAAACAAGTCGGTTTTATCTTTTGAATATTTATAAAGAAAAGATCGCTTCGAGATGCTTTAAAACTTTTGAAGAGCAGTGCGAAGCTCGTTTTAAAGTTCAAATGTGCATTATGTTAATGTAGAAGCACTACTTAATAGCTCTTCTACGAAATTTTATTCATATTGCTCATCTTTGAAAAGATGATACTACCATATGAATGCATTTCTCCAGAGGGAAACGTATCACAATTCGTGACAAAGACCATCAATGCACAGCTGGCGATTTCCACAAGCCGGAGCACAATGTCTTTGCGGTTGGCCCTTACGTCCTCCGATCAGCACAACGCTGTCCTGACGCGGTCTTGCGTTCCTTGGCAGCGATGGCACAGCTGTCACTCGGTCGTGCGTATCTTCATCTCCAAAATCGACACACCGTCCGTTTCGGCATTCTTGATTTCGTTCATCGCAACCGCCATCGCAGCCTATATTATTACGCACTTGTCTTCATCTTTATGCAAAGGCACAGCGTACCTCTTATGTCAACATGATCGGGATTAACATCATCTTCACTTGCAGCCAGTCTGCGCTCACCACCACGGTTGCCGCGATCGGGTCGCTCACCATCGGGTCGATCAGGTCGACCACCGTCAGGTCGACCGCCGTCAGGTCGACCGCCGTCAGGTCGACCACCGTCAGGTCGACCACCATCACGTCGGCCACCGTCGGGACGGCCACCCTCGGGTCGATCGGGTCGACCGCCGTCAGGTCGGCTACCATCGGGACGACCACCATCACGTCGGCCACCATCGGGTCTGTCGGGTCGGCCACCGTCGGGTCTGTCGGGTCGGCCACCGTCGGGTCTGTCGGGTCGGCCACCGTCGGGTCTGTCGGGTCGGCCACCGTCGGGTCTGTCGGGTCGGCCACCATGGGGTCTGTCGGGTCGGCCACCATCAGGACGATCGGGTCGACCACCGCCGTTTACACAGCGTCCAAAGACGCAGTTTCCTCGAAAGCAGTCCCTATCGGAGCGGCAATTGCCTTGATCTAAAGAATAAAGTTATTCCTATACCTAAAATACTAAACGCACCACGACGCTGCTCGCAACGACCATTATTGCATGCTTCATTCCTGTCGCAGTCGAAATCACGATTGCATCGTCCGGGACCTGTAAAAGAGAGCGCTTCAGAGTGTAATCAACAGGAAAGATGTTAATGAATAGCGATCGATACATCAACAACGAATGCAAACCTCGAACCGCCAACATTCGAGGCCGCTGCTGCAACCGCTGTGAAGAAAATTGCAAACTTTACCTCTCTGAGAGCAGCGGCCGCGTTGGCATTCATTTCCTGGTCGGCAGTCGCGGTCGGAGTTGCACTCGAATCGATCTTAAAGTATTGTATACAGTATGCGCTTTGGCGCTCCTAAACTTCTGCAAGTAATACCACGACGCTGCTCACAAAGACCGCGAACGCACTCATCTCTGCCAAAGCAATCTCTGTCACCGTCGCAGCGATTTCCTGCAAGTACTCTGTTCCCAAAGGAAGATTACAGTAAATCGTAGAAAATACCTGGACGAATGCATCGGCGGTCGACGCAGGTCCTACCGGCAAAGCACTCGCCATTGGAGCGGCAACCCCGATCGACATCCCAACGAATGCATCGGCGGTCGAAGCAGTCCCAACCGCGAGAGCAATCACTGTTGGAGCGGCAGAATGAGTTGTCTGGCGGCGGCGGTCTCGGAGAATCTCGAAAGACGCACTGCCGATTGACACACCGTCTTCCGAAGCCGCAGTGGTCGTCAAAAAGACATTCAACTAAAAAGTATTAACGGTGACTCTGCTTCAATCAAAACAGCATCCATGATGATAATGACCAATATTGGAAAAGTGACAGAACAGCGATGAATATCACAAAACCTGAATTTATACTTTCGCCGCACGCCGCAGCGACATGCAGGGAAAGCATAATTATCGAGAACTCCTATGACAATAGTGAAGAAATAAAATTTTCTTGATAGTTGTGAGGGGTCGATTCGAGGGAACAAAATCGACGTTTCAGAGATTCAAGTTTCGGAAGGATGAGAACCCGAGATTTCCCCAATTCAGACTTAGATCTTGTAATTGAATTCGGGAAACCGAAATAGGGGCGTCGGATGGGGGCGAAGAAGCTGAAGTGCTCTGGATCCGACTGTAATAGGGGTGGGGAGCGCGGAAAGGAAAATCCCGCGAAAACGTCATGACGCACATCCTCTGACTCCGCATTGGTTCGGAGGAACGCAGTTGCCGGAGCCGTCACGGAGGAAGTTGGGTCGACACTGGCACTTGGGTGGTCCGCAGCGCGTGTTGCAGTTCGGAAGGGGATTTCGACACGACTGCTCGCACTCGTTCGAGCACCGGTAGAAGATCTCGTTCGAACGACGGCACTCATCGCCTCTGTTCTGATCGCACACAAGTAAAATTGCTCGGCATCCATCGCCTCCCTGCGCCACAATCACTTGGCAGTTGTCCGGCACCGGATTCGGAAAGATTAGCACCGGGCAGTTTTGAGCCCCGACCGTCGCCAGCGCCAGCTGAAACCAATCCTATAAGGAAAATAGTGTTCAAGCAAATTAACGAACCGTGGCGACAACGAGCACTTTCATAAGCGACATTTCTTCGTGCCGACACAGATGTCGACTGAATGGTCGCGCAGATTGAAGAGCGGAAGGCGGCTGCAAAACAAACGAGATGACCTTTGCCTGACAGTAAATGCAATCACTGCGCAGTAGGGCGCGCGCTGCCAATCGATAGTTTATCTTGCAATCGCGCCGGCGCAAAAATGCAAAAAATGATACGTCTATCATGCGTACGTGATTTGTCAGGGTTGCATCCCCCAAACAGCCTTATTGTACGTGTGTGCATATTTCAGTTTTGAAGCAGCAGTCATTTTAGCGTTTTCATATATTCTCATATATGTATTTTGCGCGACTGACCCTCAGTGCTGGAGAATAAATTAGGCAAAACAGTGAATTGCGGTAAAAAATTGCCTGCGAAACGTAGGGGAACTATTTCATGAAATTATTGCTATTGCAGAATGTCGGAATCGCATCGCTCCGAAAGCGCGGTGATTGATCCATTTTCGTTTCTTTTAGTTTTCGCGCCAATTACCGTACTTGCAACTCCATAGATCCAATAGTTGTGTAGAATGAATGCCAGGGTATGTACGGCGCGAACCTCAAACTCTCAGCATCGGCATCCCGCTTATTGTTTAGCTATCTTTTTGATCGCTGTAGTCGGTCCATATACTCTAGCCCGCATACCTATCCCAGCGTGTCGTATCGCAAAGAAGAGTACATCTGACTGTTGAAAAATTTGCTAGCCAGGAGATTATCGGTGACGAAGATATGAATGAAAGCATCAGTTTACCATCTGGTCCTGGTTTTAAGAGCGATTCTTGTCGAGAATGAAATTTATCAACATTTCGTCGATCAATCAGTAGCACAAATGTGGATTATGATTATGTAGGTAACTTTTAAATCTGATCTGGTACGCGGACGTTTTCTAGCGGTACGACCCAAATCTTTACCTAGTGTGCAAATGATCCATATGGAGTGTACTGAAGTTTGTATCATAACGAAATTAGTAAAGCATGCTCTGCAGAAAGCTGAAATCTTTTATCGCAATGTACTTATTTCCACATATACTGTCTCATGTCATTAGGATATCTGTTATTTCCAAACCAGTTTTCGATCGTTGCAGAAATAAACAAAGTAAGATAATTCAATAAGTCGCAAGAAAACTTTCATCGATTTTTATTGTACCATCATAGAATTCTAGAAGAGAGACGTTTCCTCTTTATCTTTACTGCCAGTGGGCGATTTGTCGGTCGTATCACTATTATCAACGGAAGGATCGGAGTGCGTCGGTCGAGGGCGAACACACTGAGCGTTGAAGCACATTTCGTCTTGAGCACATCGGTTATTGCATCGGTCTAAATGTTTAATGACACTGATGCTTGTATGAGATACTGAATAAAGCTTTCTCTACTATTTTTTATTGCTTTTTCAATTTTTTTAATTATTTTTATTTGTACTTTATTTTTTTAAGCTGTATGCTCTTAACCAATTGCTTTCAAAAGACTCCAAATTCAAAGCAAACCTCCGATCAAAAAAATGTGAGAATCAAATGAAAGCAGAAGACCATATTATGCTTAAAATTTTTAAGAATATATTTATTTTCAAGTATAAGCCTGAATTTACCGAAGCGCGAATGATCGCAGCGGTTGTTTATGCAACGCTCTTGCGACATACAATCAGAGTTGACGGCACATTGCTGGTCTGCAAAACTGTTCATATCAAAGTAACTTGGGCTGGACGCAACAAACTTTGTTTCTTCGCAATGCAGTTTCCATTCACGCAAGTACTGTCGCCAACGCAGTCGATTTCTTGAGAGCAGGTTGCTGAAACGTGCCTCATCAGTTTGCAAAACAAAGCAACTCGGCACCTCTTTTCTCAAAGCTTTCGCGATAGAAGCATTTGCTAATGCCCCTTTAACTAGAATCCCACACTCAATTACATTCTTGATTCGTCTGATTCATTATTACGACCACAATACGCCCCATAAATCAAGAATTTATTCGATAATAGTTAGCTTTATGTGGACGTGCTTGAACGTTCATTTTAGGCTTAGGTAATGAGAGTAAATTTAGCCTTTAAGCGATGCTCGGGAATTATTCATTTTACTTATTTATTTGACTTTGTCACTGCAAATGTTCCTCCTAAATTTCTGTGAGCAAAGAGAGCTACGCGTGGCGCATCGTCTCCATACCTGCAAAGGCTTAATAGGCGTTCCATCGATACCCCTATTGACTGCAATGATCCGAAACTTCTTAACTCAGAGGCTTCAAATTTCTCTTTTGCTCATTAATTCGAAATAATTTACCCGACGGTTGTGTCGTTGCTTCAACGGAAATATCTCGTGGATGGGAAAGTCGGACAGTGCAGACGCCGTTGTCGCAGGAAGATTCTCCATCGCAATCAATGTCTTCGATGCACATCACTGCAACAGGAGTGATTTGCGGGCGGTAGAAAATATTTCATGCTAGTTCAAACCATGCATTCGGAAGCTGAATCGGCGATCGATGCATCGTCCGCGAATGCACACTTCCCGTGGGCTGCAGTTTCCGTTGCCTCTGCATTCCTCTGCAAATTCAGCATTATAACATTATCTGAACTGATCCAACTGTCGTAGATTGATTAACCGACAATCTTGGTAGATCAGCCAGCGAGCCAATTAAATGGTGGCGCAAATATTCTGATAACACATTTTAATGTAATGTAAAAGTTTTATCAGAACTTTTGCGTCATCCTGTAGACGTCTGCTACTGTCGTCGTGTACTGTAGCAATAACGGAGGGGTTGAATGTTGGAAAAGTTTGCTACACGTCGATCGGCTTATTTGCTGGCTGGTCGGCCGATCAGTGGGCGGGCGGTTAATCAAACCGTTGGCAGCCATATATCATCCTCTACTAAAGGACTTAGTCTTAGCCTTAGATATTGGCAAGTGTAGCCAGCCAAATAGAACAAATCAATCTTAGCTTAGAGTATGGACTAGTGTTTGGAACACGTGCATCATTAAAACTACGAGATAAAAGCCGGTCAGAGTATGATAAATGGCTCTGCATGGTTCCATGAGTTCTCTGAGATTTTGTGACTGAATTTTTACGATTAAAAAAGTGTACCACGTCGGCATCGTCCTCTAAAGCAGAACTCTCCTCGGCGACAGTCACGGTCACGGCGGCATTCCTCTAAAAAAGGCTGTTTTAGTTAGACTGCACGACAAAAGAATAGCCTCATGCCTTGGCGTTCAATGCAACGGTCTCTGGAGCAGAAATGACCGCGCGGACATCCTCTACGATCACATCCATCTACAATACATTTTGACAATACTACAACGCCAAACATCCAAAACATCACAAACCAAAGCGATCTTCGCAAACGGCGTTAAAGCAGCGCATTCCAGGGCGACAGTCGCGATCGAATCGGCACTCTTAACATAATATATTGAAACTTCAAGTCTTCTTGGTGACATTTCTCGTCAAAATTTCTTTCTCAGTCCTAACTCAACAAAAGGACTTCGTAATACGCTTTAGAACGAAACTGTAATGGCGCATATATTGTTGTGGGACGGATGTTACCATGCTAAGGCTTCAACCGAAATTAATACGGATGGTATAGACTGAATTACATAACAATATTTTTTGTTTATAATTGCAAAAAATGTTAATCGACAAAATATATTTGAAAAATATTTCTTGTAATTAGTGTGTTCTTGCTCATGGATTCTCGAGTAGCGGAAAGGTTAATCGCATTTCGTGCGTAAACTTTTCGTTGCTGCGCTTAAGTTATATGAAGAAAATTTTGTAAAAGCACCATACCTATTCGGAAGTCTCGCTGTTCGCCGAATGTAACCTTGCCGCTGCTGGTGTCGTTCTTGGCGGGAGCGCACATTGACGATTGACAGATCTCGGTCATTTCGCAGTCATCATCGATGAGACAAGCTCCATCTGCAAATGGTACCAATAGATATGATCTGATGAGCAGGCTATTCGTTAAATTTGATTACCGTAAATCCTCTAATAATCGCCCTGGGCCCTATTTCACGAAAGCTCAGAATCGGAAATCTGTGATAAGTTGGCTGAGTCTCATACTGTTGATACCAGGTGATATACGGCTGATGTGCGCTACTCAGTTAAATTATCACAGATTTCCTATTCTGAGCTTTCGTGAAATAGGGCCCTGGGCGATTATTATTTCATAAGAGGTCTAAGGGGGGGGGGCGATTATTAGAGGGTGGGCGTTTATTGGAGGGTGGGCGATTATTATTTCAATCGATGTTTGAATGAGGCACTCGTTGGAGAAGGGGCATTTTTTTGTTTCAATCGTCACTTTAACTTATAAAAGCGCTCATATGTAGCAAGATAACGCATTATAAGTAGAATTTGAATAGGAATTCAGTGTTGACCTATACTGCACAGACGTTTAATGTTTTAATTACTCTGAAGGGGGCGATTATAGGAGGGTGGGCGATTATTATTTCAATGAGGGTCTGAGGGGGGCGATTATTAGAGGGTGGGCGATTATTAGAGGATTTACGGTAAATACTTGCCGTATCTTCTTGACTCTATACACAGCCCTATGGCCTTTATTCAAGAAGCTGTAAAACAGTTTATAGCTACGAAGTTTCAGCTTACGCGACATCATGCATTGAAGAATTGCATCTGTTGTCGAAAAAATTGCTTTACCGTAAATTATCTCATAAAAATTGTTTTAGTGCTTCTCGAAAATAGACTTTAGGGGGGCGTATTATCAAGATAACCCGGTACAACAGCAGGAATTTGCGATTTTCATATAATTTCCAAATGTGTATGTGAAAAAGAACATTTACGCTTGTGTTCTTGATAATTGCATTAGAACCGCAAATTGCTACGAACTGCCTCGAGGTATAATCAACTTTTGACCTCCGTACCGTGCAACATCTCGTTCATTTGACCATGATGCATTTCCATGCATTTGTCGTTCATGCACATGAAATCGCCCAGACATGTCGTGTTTCCGCACTTTTCTTCTAAACATAGTATTATTAATCTTTGTTCAGTAAGGCGTCGACATACTTCAAAAACTTCTCGAATTTATCATACATAAAGGGAAAATTCGTTAATACGTTCATGCTTATTCTATGATGAGACCCATCCACACTGCTAAAACTGCTTAAGTATGTTCGACGCGTGATAAATGATTAAAAGAAAGACAACCATCGTTGCTCGGCGCGAATCTGTCATTCAGGCAACGGCCGCGCGCACAGACTTGGCGTCTGTTGCAGTCTTTGTTGGTTGCGCATTCAGGTTCTAAAGGAGCATGCGAGTTGTCGAGTGAGAACATTGCCATACGAAATACCGTACCACGCTGCTCTCGGCATCGTCCCCTGTCGCAAAATTCGTTTCTTCCGCAGTCGTTGTTCCGGAAGCACGCTTCTCGGCATCGCCCTCGGACGCAGTTCTGGTTGCGGCGGCAGTCGGCATCTCGCGAGCAAACATCTAAGGTAAAATTTGGTAGAATTATGTAAAATCAATCATTCGAACATTGCTTTTTTGCTCTTAATCGCTACTAAGTGTTTCTTTTCAGTGAACTGGCTTTTCGAGATCCAATGGAATGTATGTTTGAGAAGTTATAACTATTGAATGGATCCTGTTGAGGATGAGATTTGATAGTAGCGCGATTGCAATATCGCGTTAAGGCGATGTTACAAATATTTCCTAATGAAATGCTTTCTTTTTAGTTCCATATCTACAGCTTAAAGTAATCTTCCTCATTCTAAAAATGATCATTAAGTGTCCAAAGCAAGCCTGTCCCACTCAATTCCAGAATCGCGCCATGGGAAAATTATTATTTTGAGATCTGAAATTGAAATCGGTTCAAATTGGAATTGCTTTTATGACATCAGTACCGGAACTCGATCGAACTCGACGGCATCGTCATTTCGGGAATCGTTACACCTAAAACTCGCAACTGTAAGAAGATGGTAACTGACCAGGATCATGTTGAGGCTGTCTGCAGCGATCATTAAAGCACTGCCATCCGTCTTTGCAGTCGATATCGGTCAGACATTCGCCTGGAAGGAAGTGTAGGAGTATCGTTACAACAATAAATACCATATTCCAAAAAATAGATCTTACGCTCAGCGTGGCACTGATTCTCACGAACGCAGAGACCGAGTTCGTTTCTGATGAAGCCCTGAATGCAGTCGCAGTGCGAGCGGACGCAAGGCACCATGGTGGAACAGCGCGGACGACGGACTCGGCAGGATGGCTCGCAAGTTCCGCCGCATTTGACTTCTTCGTTCGAACCGCACGACGCCGGATTGCCGCACTTCAGCGAACGACGAAGACAGCCCTCTTCCCAGAAGACGCGGGCCACGCAGCCTTGTCGTACATCACTAATCGCCTCTGGATTGCCGTTCGACTGCTTCGGACAGCCGCGACTAGCGACTACCGTCGCATTATCTCCGCCTGTCTGCTGGGGTCTTGACGCTACATCTTGAGAGAACACTCCCAGGAATGCCTGAAAATGAAAACACCCTTTTTCGACGTTTTAAAACAAATTAAATGGTCACTTACGGTTGCCAAGAGACACGCAAAGAATGCCTGCCGAAGCTTTGCCATATTCGATCGGTCGGCTCGACAGATAGAACGTGCGCATCGGCTAGCAAATGCAGCCGTCGAGAGAATAAAAAGCGTTGTGCAAAGGTCGCCGGTAGATGAGACACGAACACTTATCTATCAATCAATCATGTTTGCGTTCTCCACGCGCAAAGCGACGCGATGTTTACTGATTTTACTGATTGATACAACAAATGCCTCTACAAAAACTGAAGAATTTCTCTTCTCCTTACATTTTTGATCACGTTGATCTTATGCTAAATGACTTCCTGTAGGGCAACGGACGCGGTCCGAATTCTCGGTGCTACCATCGTTCGCACTACTCATCAAGCAGCAGTAGTGAAGTTCAGCTAAAAAAACGGGTTCGTCAGTCGGCATTGGTACAAGGGTCAAGCGGCAGTGCCGTTCGGCCGTCAATCAAGGCTGCTTATGCGGTCAACCAAGTGAATGGCATTGACGCGTTAGGACAGCAATAAATCGATATCCATCCAGCCAGCGGGGATGAACAAAGGACCTTTAGATACATTTATATACCTGAACAAAGTTAACATTGGTCACTTTATTCAAATGACCAACTTTTTTTCATACGTCCGTACGGATCGCGCGCTCAATTGTCTTTTTTGCTCTCTTCTTACGACAGACTTTTCTGACCATCGCGTTTGTATTGGCAGAGGTTAAAAAAGTCTTCAGCTTTCGACGAAACTTTTCACTGTGACCTATTTCAGATCGACTCTTCCGAAAACAGAGGAGTTGAATGTTAATTCTGGGTTGTCGCTATTGCACTCTTACGTAAAGAATTAATTCTATAGCGGAGTTGTGCCACAGTTTCTCAACATTCAACAGCTTTATGCAACAAGTCCCATATGAACATCATATTGAGGCATTCGTGTCAGCAAACAAATACTCGTGCTCGTGCCTCGAAACAAGATGAAACAGCAAACAATCACGGCTATTGAACAAACAGTTCAACAGAAAATTCTGAATCTGCAGTGATTCAAATTTAATATTCAAATTAGGTAACTTACAACGAATGAATTTTCAAAAAAATTTTCTTGAAAAACACTCTGAATTCTGAATTGTTGAGAAATCTTCACAAAATGGAACTCTTATCCCCGTGATTGGACATAGATTACGAAGAAATCAAGTTGAAATTAATTCAGAATTGCGAGCTGTGACCCCAAGCATTAAACATCGGTTAAAAACTGTGTGCGAACAAATTCTATAATGACAAACTTATAGGAATGGCAACAGAACGAGTTGACGAAACGTTAATTACAATTAAACAGCAATAGTACAAATAACTGTTTTTCACACAAACTTCTCTCATGGACAAAAACGCATCATTGGACAATATTTCCATTGACAGGTTGAACATTAATGACAGGAGTTCTCGTTTGACTCACACTAAAACCGTTTTGCGTTTTTGAAGAATATTTTTGAAAGAAACGCATGCAGCAATTAGTAATCGGAGATAGAAAAGAGAGCACAGCCCTGCGATACGGTCCCATAGCTATCACAATTACAAAGCATATATATATATAGTTCTGGCGCTGAGTGAAATTGGTCACTTTTTTTAGCGCAGTATTAAACCAAGTGTAAGATTTGGGATCAATCAATTGGCAATAAATTAAAATTGTAGACAAGTTGTAAGGAATCCTATCGAAAAA
>NIUQ01001857.1:0-45488 GCA_002796945.1 Plectus sambesii
CCACAAGACTGCTCTTATCGCCGCTTTCTGATTTATTTTATTTGGTCTTTTTCCCTTCTAACGCTTCTTGTTTCTGCTTCTTCTTTCGTCTTCCTTTCTCCTTCTCAGTTCCTCTTTCATCTCTTGTATTTGGCAAGTGTTCAATGGTCCGGATACATAAATGTGCAGCAGTTATGATACAGTTGCAGTTTTACAAGGAAATTCCAAAAAATTGGTTAAAGTAAACGCAGTGGATGGCGAACAATGCAAATTGCACATTTTTGCCCATTTTATGTCATCAAATGGGCATATTTCGGCCAATTTGTGATTTGACTGAGCATTTCTTTAAGTTCATATTGTAGCGCATCGATTGTGTAACCGGACCTATGAACATCAGGGACTGTTCAGAATACCGCCAATAGTGAAAACGTTGCTCATTCTAAAACTCAGTTTTTCGTTACGACAACTATTTGATCTCCTCTATGAAGCCGATTTTTTAATGAAACATCAATGATCTCAAATTCTTCCTTCACACCGACGAAAGATCTTTGGCGGCTTATGAAAGTCCCTCTACTTCGTCGTACTCATTAATCAGTTGATTAATTTTGTTCAATTTCCAGACAAGCGACAAATGCGACGTTAGCAATCGAGAAGATGTACGACGGGGACATATCGGCGGACCCGCGACTGACGTCATCCTCGCTGCATTCTTTCACACCGAAATATCCATTTCTGACGATGGATTCGTTGCCGAAGGGAGTCGTCCGAGGCCTGGGCGCCTCTGTCTGCGCGCGATCCGTCCGCTTGCTCGCCGATGCGCAGGAACAGAAGGAGAGCGCTGGTACGGTACATTTGTGTTAGCGCGATTTGGAATGGCTTAGCGTAAGCCTGCTTTGTTATGTTATAGTAATGTTTTTGGGTTGCCCTGGGTATTTGTCGAAATGAAGGCGAATGATAATTGCGCGACGATCGATTTGCGTTTGCAGTGGTTTTTTTCGGTGAAAATTACCATATTTGTATGTATCTGCTTGCCTTTGCTTGTTTGAGAGTAGAAGGAAGAGAAACAGTGATAAATTCGACTCTTAGCTCTTTACTCGCGCGTCGAATTGAAAGTTGTTGGTATTATCAGTATATCAGTTGAATGATTATAGAAGCTGTCGAGGCTCGCAACGGCTGGTGGGCGGAGCTCAGATGGGAGATCCGATCGCACATGAAGTCGCTGGCTTGCAACGCTGTCCTCGACTACAAAGAAGAGTTCTGCACGAGGTGTGTCTTTGTTACTGCATAGTTTCCAATGCACCTTATGATTCTGTCTCGAATTTTCTTATTTATAGTCAGACATCGATTATATTAAGCTTAAGCTGGACTGGTTTGTTTCAAACGAAATTTTTGGGTGGAATAGAAGGTACCATCAAAAACATGCATAAGTTTCACAAAAATGTACCCATTTTTGATGTGATTTGAACGCTGAAGGTGTTGCTAGTCTTGGAAAAATAGCACGGAAGATATTACTGTAGTTCTGTATTTCATTAATAAAAACAGAGTATAATACCGAAACAAAGCATAATTTTTATATGACTTAATAAGGCAATAATATGCTAAGCACGCCGAATAAAACGCCTCTTATTTTGACATTATAATTTATAAATATGATCTTTGTTCATATTTCCAGAGATGGTGTGTGCATATTGAGCTGTACGGGGACAGCAATATTAGCAGCTGATCAGTTGTGGGCGCGTGGACACCACATTCTTAACGAAAACAGCTTATTGACCCCTGCGCATCAGCATCAGCAGCACGCCAACGGCGATTCAAACTCTTTCGACTGCGCCATCTGTCACGTTCCCTATTCCGACGCTTCGCTGCCGTTTCCCATTTCTCTGCTGGACTGCGCATCATGCGGGTATACGATTTATGCAAATTTTTGCACGCAGTATCTCTTGCACATCGTGGCGCGCATTTGAACTGTTTTGATAGTATTCAAATTTTTTATACAGCGGTGCTATTGCCAGCTGTCGTACTTGTGACACCCGCGCTCTTTGACTGCACGATTTCTAGTTACTATGATATGTGTAATAAACATCTGTTTCACGCTATCAGATGCTCCGGTATCGATAATTTTAGCAGTAGAATGAAATACAGGAATTGAGTGAATCGGAATTAGATATCGCTCACATAAAACGAATAGCGTTTGAATTAAATCACCTGATCATGCCAATATTGTATAGGCTGTGAGAAAGTAATAGAAAGTCCCAGACGATTTTTTCGGGAAAGTAGGAGGTTGTCCATATATATTCAGGAATCGCTTTTTTTCAGAGCGGCCAAATGTCCGGATATTATATTGGCGACTTGCGCAGTGCCAGATGGTGTCATTAGCGGCCGATCGCTACCCGTGCAAACGTCCGTCGTGCGCAAGCTGTCCAACACCGAGGACGATGAAGATTTGGCCACCGAGATCAGTGACGTGCGTTTAATTTTATCTCTCATTCCCTGTTTCCTTCGAACTTTTACTGTCCCTGTAGCAGATTCCCCATACCCAAGCTCAAGCCAGGGCTTCTCGATCAGTAGCAAAAAATTGTGCAAAGCACTTTATTTGGCAAAGAAGAGCTCGCTTTTCGGTGCTTAAGTAACGTTTTTCACCGAGAAATGATGCTCTCTTCGGTTTTTACGTACGTTAGTTGAAAGAATAAATTGATAGATAGAAGCGCCTTCAATATTTAAAACAGTTCGCCTTATTCAATATAAAAATTTATTGTTACTCACCAAAAACAGCGACTCTACTTCGCCATTTTCAGCTGCTGCCGTTCGTGGAGCATCAACTGCATAGCAACCTGCTCACCGAGTTGCGAACGGCGCGCGTAGGTCGCAACGCCATCTTCGGAATGAAGACAATTTTCACGCTGGGCGACGGTCTGCTCGTTGCGGTCACTACCGGCTTGGCCGCCACTTTACGCCCGCTGGTTTCGGTAGGTCGAGGATTCTTTCCTTTGCTGTTCTACTATTATTTTAGCTGTCTTGCTGCAGGTACCTTGTGAAGGAATGGGGGGGGGGAGTTGGGAATGCTTTATTACATGCAGGGCGTGTAGTTTGATGTTCCGGGTGTGGGACGAGGGGTAGAAACCATTACCGCCGCTTACCCTCAAACAATCCTATCTGTGTTTTCTAATGTAAACCGGAAACATTTTCACTCGAATTTTCAGAGAATAGAATGAGGTTTCGATCGTTTGGTGTTGCGTACTGTTCTATAAAAAATTAAAAAATATCTCCCCCACACACCCGATCAATATCCACCTCCGTTCTTACCTTTGTAACAAGCGCCGAAGTGATAGTACAGTTGACATTTCCACTACAGACGCAACTAATGAATGCGTAGCGATCATGCTCGCGGGGGAATGAGCTCATTTTTACCAAAGAAAACTTCATGCGCGCTCTAAATTTTCAGCATCGCTTCGTTCCAAAATGATACCTGAATTCATGCATGAATCTGCCTGCCTCCTCCCACCTACTCTCTCTACTTCTGACTGCGTCATAATACTGAAAGAATAGCATCGCGTTTTGATTTCAATAGTCTTTTTTATAGTGCTTAAATCTTTTAATAGTGCCCGCCGGTCTCTAACATGTGCATAGTATATTCTATAGCCAGAGGATCCTCTCACGTCCTCCGCTAGTGCCCCGGCAGTAGCTCCTCAGCCGAAACGTTCCTTCCTCCGTACGGCGCTTTCGTCGCCCGTATTTGAATTGAAGAAATTGGAGCTCGCAGCCGACCAGCGTGACGTCATCTGCGTTCCCCTCAACGGAGACGAGAAAGAGGTACGGTAGTTATAGTCGAAATTGCCGATCAGTAACAAGAAATCGAGCCAATCATTATAGTTGGCAAAGATTTGCTCGCTTTCAGGTTGTAAAACACCGTTTTTTCTCTCTCAAACAATCATAGTGGTTTCTTGGCTCTTGCGTACGGAAATTGATAGAGAGAAGCGCTATTAACTTGCAAACTCTATTCAGTCTACGATTTCTTGTTACTGATCGAACAATTTTGACTATATGACGACTCTTTTAGTGCATGACAACTGCCCTAGCTTAACGTTTGTTCATTCTTTGATAGATTTTTTCTTCTGAATGTCTTTGTTTCTTTGTGTGATTCCCATTACTGCGCCAATCTGCGGTTTTTTTTGCCGCTGACACGACGATAGATGGATCGCAGAGCTGTAAAGAAGGGTGATTTGAAGTGAATCTAAGCTTAGGCTTACGTCCTAGGCTGAGTCGGCAGAGAGCGCCGGTCGACGGTGTGATACTGTAAACGTATTGCGCATTTAGTATCTGTAACGCGCTTACATTTCAGCGTTCAAGCCGCGACCTATATCCTCAACGAGTTCTGTTGTTGCTTGCAGTTGCAAAAAGATGCATAGGAATGGTTAATATCATTAATAATGGATTTAGAACACGCCTAGTCCCTCGGCGATAGTGGCGGGTCAAGTGGTGGAGCGAGGGGACGGACAGCAGAAGACGGCGTCGCCCTTCCGAGATCTTCGCAGACTGTCGTGGGGCTCGATGCGCGAGGCTATTCGACTGACCACTACCCGCAACGACGCTCAATCGGCTCTCAGAGTGCCTACCGCCTCCACACTCGCCTGCAAGCAGACCGCGCCTTCACTTCTTCTCGACACTCGTCTCTGGCAGGTAGACTGTTTCGTTCGTAGCGCTTTGGTAGATTACTTAATGCTGTCTGCGATTTGGTGTCTTAGTCGATAGAGTGAAATTCTTTTATATCAGTAGCTATGGGACCTAGCAAAATTATTTGGGTAGGCGAAGTATAGGTGCAAACGAATTCTACTTTATTTATATGGATTTTGAGGATACTGTGACATAATGGGACATACACTTCTTTGCGTCCTAGTATACTCTCAATGTCTACTTGTAATTTGCATAGTAAGAAAGCGTTTAAAAGAATGTCAGATGAGGCGCGCATATCGCTGTCGGAGCGACGCTATATGCCATGAAAAAGTGAATGGAACTAGTAAGTGAAGTAAAAAATTGAATTGCCGCTTGAAAAACTTCGTAGCGAGACCCAAAACGTCGCTTTTTCCCTACTTATGAAAAGACTGCGAATATAAATAATCGCAGTGTATAAGTTGACGTCGCCTGTTTCAGGGCAAGACAGCGGTGGATGGCAGTAGTCCAGAGAAGAAAGGGGACGGTTCGCCGGAGGGGAAGAAAGTGAGAAAGCGATTGGATCGGTTGGTTCAGAAGCTCCGTCGGCGTCACCACGACAAGGAGGACTTTGCGTCGGCGGTGTTCCAGCGGGAGGTGACCTTGCGGCTCGGCGTCATCGCCGAGGCCGTCACCGACACGGCCGCCTTCTACCCCAACCTCGCCGGACTCGTGCTCTTCGGCGTCGCCACGCGACTCGCACCGTTTAATCGGTTTGTTTGATTGTATTGCAACTTGTTGGACCGTTGCCAATTTAAGTTGCCAACGAAACTTTTATTTTATAAACTCACAACCAACAAATTTGTCATTATAGAATGGACGTGGGATACTGTAGAAAACATAGTCAAAAGAGCGCCTCCTGGAGAATCGATATTTTACGTTTTGTATTGTATGTCACGCCAACCCACATATTGTTTAATAATGCATTTGGTGGTGAGAACACTAATTACACTAAACGCAGTTATACCATTTCCACTTTAATACGGACATTTTTCCAATGAAAAAGTTATTTTTTCATATTGATTGAACTTGTAAAATATCCTGATTAACTTGAAAATGTCCTTAGTAAAGTATAAATGATATCTATATGCGCGCATACATTTCACCTTACAAAATCTGCTCGCATTTCAGGAACGCTGCTGACGGTGATTCAGAGGTGGTGTCGATATCGACGTCGCACGAGATGATCGGAGAGGGAAATGCGAACATCATACGTCAGTTCGTCGGCCATTACGATTCCTTTTTCATCAGGGAGACGAGTGCGCTCAAGGAACTCGGCGGTCTCGACGCGTTCATACGTGTCGCGCTCGGTTCGTTGCCCATTTATCGTCAAACTTTTTAAATCAGTAACAAAAGTGTAATGGGGATACCGTAGAACGCCAAATTGAGCATATCTTTAGCTTGGATAACGTTTAGGAAAACCTCCGGGGAGACGGTTCTTCTGTTACTGATGAAGAAACTTGGAGAGTATGACCTAAACAGATCTTTAATTGAGCATAAGTAGTCATAATTACAGTCAAAATTCGCCAATCAGCGACAAGAAATCTCAGATTGAATAAGGCAAACTGCTTCGAATGTCGATAGCGCTTCTTTGTATCAATTTACGCACATAAAGAGCAAAAAACGGTGTTCCGGCACCGAAAAGCGAACTCATCTTTGCTCATAAAAGCCTCTGTCTCCCATTCAGATGACATTGTAAGAGCTGTTCAATGTTACGTGCGAGCAATCGGCGGGGATGCGCTCGTCTCCTTCCGCCTCACCCTGACCGACTTGACGGGAAGTTTGGCAAAGAATCAGGCACAGTGCCTGCTCGGCGTCGCTGGAGATATCATCCATTTCACTCGTACGACCTAACATCCTGTTTATTCTTTCATAGTACAGTGGAAATTGGTTAAGTGCGCATCGATCTTGCAAGAAGATTTTGTGCACTTATTTGGACATGATTCCAGAAAAAACTGCACAGGGCACTTGCAAAGCATGTGCACTTATTTGGTTTTCACTGAAACACTTATTCAGAAAACTCATGTTAAGCAGAATATTGCCTTATTAGGTTATGAGTTTTATACTTTTATGGTGAGGGGGATTATTATGTTCCCTTGCTCTGTGTTTATTTCAAAATTTTGAAACGTTCAAAAATTAAATGTTCTATTTTCCGAAATTGAAAGTCAGATTTTATATGTTTTACCCTAAAGAAGCCAAAACTTTGCTTAACATGCCGATTATCGCGTCAACTTATGCTTCACACGAAGAACACGTGAAGTATAAACACGATCTAATGCTATATGCTACTGTATGATGATGATCGTGTGATTGTGAAAGGCGGGGTGCAGTTTGATAGCTGAAATTCGCAAAAAATTTTCAGGAATGCATAATATAGCAACGATTATTTCCTATTGATTCTTGGTAATTGTATGGAATATTCTGGTCTTAGGCCGTTAAATCTGCTCAACCATCAAGGTATTCATTCCGATTCGGTTCTATTGCTTGCTCGGTCACATTTCAGTATAGCTTTTCATACTTTTCATAGTATTATCATTATTTGACACTGTTATGCTGAAAAATATGATTTTCGATAAAAAATAATGAATTACTGTCGAGTTGAGAGTTCCTGGTATCATCGAGAGCTTGTATATTAAGTTCGAATTGGTTGTCCGGGCGATGAAGCGATCTGTAAGCTTCATCTCTCTTGCACAATGCACACTTCTGACTTTACCACCGAATTCACCTGTCACTTTTGAAAAATATTCCAACCGACAGTTTTATCGACTTGAGTTGAAAATTTTTTACTCTCCGGACTGAAACTTTTAACCGAAGCAACACTACACACTGAGCGGCTCATTCAGTTCTTTCCCTAAACGACACTTTCTCATTCAATAGATCAAATAGTTCTTCAATCTTCATCCTTGAAGTTA
Source organism: Plectus sambesii (assembly GCA_002796945.1). Lineage (NCBI taxonomy): Eukaryota > Metazoa > Nematoda > Chromadorea > Plectida > Plectidae > Plectus > Plectus sambesii. The sequence continues at coordinate 7,599 of NIUQ01001857.1, forward strand.
TATTCTCCTCCCTTACTAGTGTTATAATCAAGCGCGAGTGGAAAATTTTGCATTACAGTGAAATTCGCTTATACCGGTAAATGAGGGACCGGCACATTTCAACCGATATAAGCGAAAATATCGGTATAAAAGTATAGTATCCTTTATCTGAAGTTATTTGAAGTCAAGAAGCGTGGCTAAGATGTGTGCTTGCTAGTGAAGTGTAAGTACGTATTTCGAAGCAGTATTTTTTGCATATTTCTAGTTAAATAGTTACAACTGACGTAAATATTCGAGAAAGTTAGCGGGATGCAATATACCATTGGACAAATGTTCACGAAAAGAATAGGTTATAAACATTTTGTTTGAAAGAATGAATAACACTGCTAGAGGCTTATAAATAGCAGAGCATAAGAAAATTGTTTGGTCTTATGGAACAGATTGTTGAATTGTTTTGCACTGCACATACAATGGACCAAACACAAGTTCAGGAGCAGTTAAATATGACGCTATAAAGGATTTCCACAGTGCGCCTGTTAGGAAGGTTGCTTGAACAGGACGCAACTATTGATCGATAGACATATCGCGTCGTACTGAAAGAACTTTTCTTTCCCAAAGGCTATGACAGAACGACAGGCTAATAACCGGGTATGCACGTCAAGCACTCAAAAGCGAGCCTAACAACGTAGGCTGCTCTCTGCCCTACATGCAACAATTAATGCTATCACTTGAGCCGATTATAGTTAGCTCAATTTCTGATGGCCGATCTGTCGATTTTCTAATTAGTATCAGCGAACTTGTTTGTATGGGAAGATATGCACTAGGACTAAACAATCTTGATTAGTTTGGAATGTACCAAAACGAACAAATTTTGCGCTGTATCAATCAGTTTTCGGGCCGGCAAAAGTTTGATCGCTATAAGCAATTTACTGTTATAATATAAATTGCAAAAACAATTTTGACTGTATCAGACCCTTTAGGTGTACAAAGGAATATGAGAAAACGAAAATGTTTCAGAGCATTGCGTCAAGAATTTGGAGCCCACGCAACAACAGGCGGTCGAGAGGGCGAGGCGATGCCTTGAGAACTTCGAAAGAATGGCCCGCTCCTTGGAGCATCAATCTTTCTCCCAGTTTTCAAGCACGGCAGCAAGACCTCCAGAACGGATGTTAAAGCGCGTCGGTACGGTTTCAGCACAACAAAAACGATGATAACACTTGCGATTGGATTCAGAGCTATAGAAGAACTTGTTATAATCGAAAGGATGGCATGCATTGTGTGCCACGGCTCCACATTCACACTCATAGTAACAAAGAGTGGTAGAGTGTACAGGATTGCTGTCACTACTTGACTCAACTGGAAAAGGAGTGGCACGATTGCCTGATAAAGGATGGCTTTGACTACATCACGTCGCGATCTCGCGTCCTCATCGGATAAACCCTTCGTATTTAGAACGTTTTTCTTGACGATGCGATGCAGTTTAAGCGAGCAAACAACTACAAAAATATAGCAGATAACAAAAGAGAGCACGTAAATGAGAGTCAGGATCGTAGACGGAAAACAGACTATAACGGCGACGAGTACATAGGCGTACAAGTCAGCGACAAAGAAATATAAGAACATGGCCTTGACTGTGAAATATTTTGAGTAGATCTCGCCGCCGTCTTCTGATCCTAATAAGACCAGTCTACTGACAGTATTTGGAATCAGCACAGTTATTGACGATAAGTAGTTTCCAAGAATTGCTTCGTTGACCACGAGATTAATGCCGAAAGGATAGTTTTGTTTAGGATAAACATTTAGAAATACCAAATAGCCAAGCCACGATGACTCTGTAACCAAATCAACGATTGCAACGTTTGCGACAAAATATTTAAAATCGCCTTTTAAATGTCTACTAAATATGCTAAGAAGCAGAACGATGATGCACCCGAACCACCCTCCAGTAGAAATTATGCCCACGACAATTGAAGTTGAAAGCGACAAAGAGTTGCTATTGGAGTCAGAATTGTTCGAAGAAGATATATTCGACATTTGATAAGCTCTATAGCAAAACTTTATTATGAGTTATTTATCCAGAAAGCAACTTTGTAGAGAGAAAGACTGGATTAAAATATTACAAAAACATATTTGTACACAGAAGTTTAAATTTGTGCTGCATCGATAGAAGAAAGTATAGCTAACGAGTAGCGAGCATATCAGGCGGTGTAAACGTTGTTGACACCAAATAATATCGTTCAAAACGAAGGAACGGATAAAAGCTTGAGCTATCTAATGTGAGTACATCTCATACGTCAGCCATACAATTTCGCCTCAATTAACCGTTGACGTAGGCTCTCTGCGATTAATTGCACGACCACAAAATCATTTCTTTATTTTGAGCTTTGATTGTACATTAATGAGACAGCAGATGTAACTAGAAAAATCAAAGAACACGATATAACCTTTCTCTGATTGATCGGGCTGCTCGCAGGCGAACCTAAGTGCATATCTCAAAACCCCGCCTAAATATTCAATAAATGAAAAGTGTCTCCGAGTCAGTTATTCAAACGTAGTTTATCTGCGCGACACAGTATGGGTAATGATCATCGGTCGATAGTACAATCAAAAATTGGTATAACTTTATGAATAACTGCACTCAACCACTTTTGCAACTCAACTACTTAGGTTTTGTTAAAAACTCAATACTAAAACTAAGTGACTAATTTTTTCAAAACTTGATACACGATAACTAACTCGTTTTTGCGCTTAACGAATCAAGTAATTTATCCTCTTGACATTCTCTCAACTAACTGACTTTTGAAAAATCTAGTTGCAGAACTAGTGTATTTGATGAATCCCCATAGAGCGCTTCGGCATCGCCATCGCGCAACACACCCCAAAAATACCGAAGAGCAACACCAACACGCAGGCGCATACTGACCAATCAGCTTTTACGTAGCCGACCACTGCGATGGTGATCCAGATAACCCACGAAACCGCTACTCCAATTATGTAACCTGTGTTGATCGTCGTGCTTTGAGTGTATCTACAAGTACAGGGTGTCCCAGTATATGCCACCATTTTTATTTTGAATAACTTTGTAAGTTCTACACCGATTCAAATGCAATTTACAGGTTTTTTGTAGAAGAAATGGGAGAAACTCTATTGCTTTTTTGCGCGAGTAAATCCGTGCACAATGAGCAAAGACTACTCATTTCCGTTTAGTGCTAAATACAGTATTATCTTAAATAGTACGGCACTCTCTAAAGTACGGCAGGGGCAACGTAAACGATTCGCGTCGTTTTTCGTATAGCGCCAAAAAACGTCTCACGCGCATGCACAACGTACCGTAGTAAATCTACACGTACGCGTGTGGCATACTATGACGCAGCCCGAAAAGTGTAACGTATCGTCTTCGTACGCGGCAGCCTAAGTATTATTAGACTATTATAGATAATAGAGATAATACGGTAGTACAAAGGTCACTTGACAAGTTAAATTTCCTAGGCTTTGACTCTGTGAAGACGTAACCATTTCGACTGCGGTTTGTAACATCTTATAGAACTCCCTTTAACTTAGATTCCCATTTTTAAACCTTTAAAATTAGTCTTTTTTTCGTCATTCTATAATAACTTGAAAAATTGCGAAATTTTGCATATACAGAATGACTACAAAATAATGACAAAATTGTTTTATGTATAACATTGCTCAGAATAATCCAACTCAGCTGAAATTTTACATAAATAATTTGCAGATGTTGGGGTTTGTTTGAAAAAAAGAATTACTGAATTCTGCCATGGCGTTGTAAAGATATGATCAACCAAACATAAATACCCATTTTTTAACCCGTTACCATACCTTCAGGCGTCGCAGGCAGTCTGCCTTGAAATGAGTGCTTTATTTGGTTAATCACATCTCTACACCGCCAGGGTCGAATTCAATAATTCTATTTTCAAACATTGGCAGTGTCTGTAGATAATTTTTGTCAGGTTTCAGCTCAATTGAATAAACCTAGACCAAGTTACTCAAAACGCACATCGTATCATTATTTTTTGTCACGCTGTATGTGCAAAAATTCATTTTTTTAAAACTTGATGCAAAATGACGAAAAAGGGTTCAATTTTAAAGATTTAAAAGAATATGTAAGTTAAACGTGGGGCTATCATTTTAAAAAATTTCCAAAACGATGCCCGCAGTGCCGAGTACGAGTCGCTCAAACCCTTATGCATGACTTATTGGCCACCCTGTACTAGGACTAATTCTCAAAGCAAATTTCAGCCATTAGCTTAAGAAGATTTACACGATATGAAACATAAAGAAAAGATTTTCCGATAAAGACGCTTAATATTTAGGATGACATAACGTTGGAGTGGATGCACGGTATATACCGTATTTACGGAAGTATTAGTATTATACTACTATTATTTCAATCCCTCGCTACCTTGTACTACTATTTCGGCATGTACTATTATATTCGCAGGTGATACTATTTCCGTAAATACGGTAGATTGATTCATAGCTATCGGAGTTTCTCGAAAATAAGCCCACCCGAAAATAAGCCCCCCCCCGGGCGTATTTTCGAAAGCCTTCTCGAAAATACCCCCCGGGCTTATTTTCCGGTCAAAAATTATTCCGTCCGCGTCAAAAAACATATTACTTCTGCTGCCTTTGCTCTAAAATACGCCCGGGGCTTAATTAAATGTGCATGTTATTTCATAGTGCAAATCGCGATTTTTGCACAATACATGTTGAATTCGTTTCCCCATTGGCACAACATAAACGTATTGATGGATTGCAGCTACTGCTTAATAGTGATGATGATCGCGAGTGAAAGTTTCAACGAATCGGGGGCAAAATACTGCAATTTCTGCATTTCTCGTAAATAAGCCCGGGGCTTATTTTCGAGAAACTCCGGTACGAAATAAAAATAATATTATTTCACTTATTTTTTTATACAAATATCCACTTTTCATGTCGCTTTGAAACATCATTGTATTCAGCACAATCATGAAACATAACTAAAACTAATCTTGTAAGGAAGATGCTAATTTGCGAATGAAATACAAAACCGGATAGCATTCCCAGCGTGTGCTCCATATTTGCTAGTTTGAGGAGCTGAAACCCTAGTAAAATATTCCCAGGCTTCATTGGCGCTATATTTAATATTGAGAAACAATTATAACAAACATACGTTTGACCGGCGACGACAGCGACGAGGAAAGCGATGCACGCGAGTGTCGAAGGGCGGATCATGATCGCTTGATAAAATGCAGAATTCAATGTTTCAAAAGTCAGGAGAGAGAGCTGACCATCCAAACCTAAATAAAGAACGGCAGGAATCATCAATAATTATGAAAAGAGAATATCTAAAATCTGCGCAAGTTATGTGCATCTCAAGCCACCAAAAGCTATTATTGCTCGAAATGAGCCAAAATTTAAAGCAGAGACTGGTTGCCTCGAGATCGATATGATGTCATAGACTTTGGATAATATAGTCCAACGGACTATCATCGAGACTGAGCAATCAAGCAACCATTAGCGTCGCGAACGTGATAAATCAACCGGTAAAGTTACATGCCTGAGCGAATATCATGTAAAACTATCCTCGTTACGCTTACAAGGAACCGTTGTTATGTCTCGAAATGCTCGTTTCATTAAACTCAAAGCAGCTTCACTGCGTTGCTATAGCATTGGGAGAGAAAGGTGCCTCATCGACGCTGTCTCATTCTCACTATAACCACAGTACTATATACAGGGTGGGCCAAAAGTCTAAGAATGTGTAAAGAAAATGTGCACTTTCATCACATATTTCATTGTTTAAACATCAGTGCAAGTTTTTTCAGCGGTAAATTGAAGATGTCAAGTTGCCGAAGCTATTTAGATAGAATTCGAGCTAATAGAGTACAATCGTAGTCGGGTACCCCTAAGCGCGTGATTGAGCTGCATTACAGCGTTAAGTCTGGAACCAATCTTTTGAAATTTTAGTAAAATTGAAATGAACGAAATGCGCCAAAATATCATAACTTGGACAAAAACAGTTCAACTGCATATGAAACAGTCAAAATATTTTGATTATGGCTACGCAACGACTGTTTCAAGAATTGTTTATTATGACGTCAGCTAATGTTAGAACCAAAGCCTGTTTTTTGACGATAACGCAGTAGAAACTTAAGCGGCTTTTTGCGCCTGATGATTTAACACGTCCTTTCGAATGATTGCTTATACCTTTTCCATTGGCTTGAGATCGGGTAACTTTGGCAGCCACTCCAAAACATTCGCTTGGTAGCTTATTAACCAGAGCCACAGACCCTACCTTTATTCGATCGATCAAGTAAACCTCTGTTCATATCTCTAAACTCCGCTTAAACTTCAACAAATGAAAGGCATCACGGAGTGGGTGGTTCAAAAGTAGTAATTAAGTATGACTAGATGCGGATAGTGCAATGATTAGCGTTTCATGATACAATCAAACCTCAGTCCGACTTTGGGAAAAGTGTACACTAATGAAGTTTAAAACCTTACATTTTGGCCGACAGTTATTGTTAGGGCTGTAACGGGGACGGGGAATCCCCCGTCCCCGGGGAATTCCCCGTCCCCGTCCCCGTAATTTCATTTTGTCCCCGTCCCCGAAATTCCCCGTCCCCGGAATTCGAATTTGTCCCCGTCCCCGGAATTCCCCGTCCCCGGAATCTGAATTTGTCCCCGTCCCCGAAATTCCCCGTCTCCAAAATTGTGATTTTATCATACTCAATCATCATAATGTATAATTTCAATATCAATTCAGTGTAGTTTACACTATGTCGATACATAATTATACATTTTAAGTAATATTACTTAATTTTTTTTCGCATTTTTTTGTCCCCGTCCCCGAAATCTGCGTCCCCGGAAATTCCCCGTCCCCGGAATTTGATTTTGTCCCCGTCCCCGAAATTCCCCGTCCCCGGAATTTCGAATTCCCCGTCCCCGTTACAGCCCTAGTTATTGNTGTCCCCGTCCCCGGAATTCCCCGTCCCCGGAATTTGGTTTTGTCCCCGTCCCCGAAATTCCCCGTCCCCGGAATTTTGAATTCCCCCCCCCCGTTACAGCCCTAGTTATTGTAATTGAGAAATGAACTGAGGTACGCTCGACCCAGATCACCGCATTTTGTTTAAAGCTCGGCCAGGGAAAGAGGAAATTGATTAACTCCATAAGCAAATTATGGTCGATAGAATATGGAATTTTTTCACCACTGCAATTCAATCAATTAATATAAATGCTTTCAAGATCTGTAAAATTGTGTCAGAGGAGTCAACTAATTAACTGTGCTTCTGTTATGAGACACAGTTATACATAAACCTAACTGAATGGAAACGTTCCCTGTCAACAAAATGGCAGAAATGATTGAGATGCACCAGGAATGTTCTTATTCAACTTCATTCATTCGATTCTATAAATTTTATGAAGTGTGCTCACTCTTTTCTTTCATATTGCAAAACTTTTACTGAGCATTTCATCGCAACAACCGCTTTATAATAATTCCACAAACAAATATTCTAATTGAAGATGTACATCATAAGAGCAGTTCAAAATATTAAAAAATGCCAAATGAGAGTATTCAACGAAATAAAGAATTGAGTATCGTCTGCAGTTTCAGTTAGTGCAATGTCAAATAATTTAATGTAGGAAGTATTTTAGTAAAACAGCATTGTTTGTGTTATGTTATGATGTAACCACGAAAGCGATCGGCGTTATTATAGCTTATTTCATAATTGCCAAGCTATTTCCGTAAACTTTGGAGGTCGTTTCCATTGATACGCTATTAGATGAACTGGAAATCAATTTCATTCTACTAAATAACTTAACTAAAGTACATTTTCAAAAAATTATTGGCATACTCAGCCTCCACACTCAACAATTGGTACGATTTAGCTAAGTAACTAATTTAATTTTGTTAGAAACTCAGTAATAACACTAAGTAACCACTTTTTTCAAAACTTGATATACGGTAACTATACTTGTTTTTGCGCTTAACGAATCAAGTAATTTATTCTCTTGACATTCTGTAAACCGACTTTTGTTAACCTTAGTTGCAAATCTAGTCTATTTGAATCTCCGTAGAGCGTTTCGTCATTGCTAACGCGCAGCACACCCCAAAGATACCGAAGATCACCACCAACACGCAGGCGCATACTGACCAACCACCTTTTACGTAGCCGACCACTGCGAGGCCGATCCACAAAATCCACGAAATCAATACTCCAATTAAATAATAAGGCAGGTATTTCGTAGTGTCTTGAGCGTATCTACATGTTCAAAGTAAATTGCAGCCGTTGAGTAAAGTAAATTTACATGACATGCAAAATAAAGAAAAGATTCGTCCGAAAGAGACGCTTAATATTTAGGATAGCACAACGTTGGAGTACATGCACGGTATATAAATTGGTTTATAGCTACGAAATTTAAAAAATGTTGTGACACTTATTTATATACAAAGATCCAGTTTATATGTCGCTTTGAAAAATCATATTCAGCAACAATCGTACAGCATAAATAGCAGTAATCTGATAAATTTGAGAATGAAATACAAAATCGGATAATGTTCCCAATATGTACTCCGTATTTGATAGTTTGGCATCGCAGTAAACTGTTCCCAGGTTTAGTTGGCGCTAAACTTAAAATTGAGAAACGACTATAACAAACATACGTTTGACTGGCAGCGACAGCGACGAGAAAAGCGATGCACACGAGTGTCGAAGAGCGGATCATGATCACTTGATAGAATGCGGAATTCGAAGTTTTAGAGGTCACGAGAGCTGATTAGCCAAACCTAAAAAAGGAACGGCAGGAATGATAAAAAATTAAGAAAAGAGAATATAGCAAATATGTCACAAGTTACACGTATCTAAAGCCACCAATAAGCTATAAGGGCTCAAAATGAGCCAAAACGTTTTAAGCGGAAATTGCATCACTATCAATTTGATGTCATAGATTTGCACAATCTAGCCCATGAGAATAATATCCATGCTGAGCAATCAAGCAGCCCTTAGCGTCGCGAACGTGATTAATCAACTAGTAATGTTATTTGGCTGAGGGATTGGACCGGTTTCACATCGCATACTTTAGCTAAAGTCGGACTTAAGGGCTATCCTTCATCATTGCGTAAAGTCCGACTTTCGTTAAAGTACGCGATGTGAAACCGGCCCAATGTCACGACGCTATTTCCGTGACGCCTACAAAGAACCTTTGTCATGTCTCGAACTAGACGCTTTTATCAAACTCAAAGCAGCAAAACATTAAGCTTCCCCTCGCGTTGCTATAGCATGGGGGAGAAAGTCAGCTCACCAACGCTGTCTCATTCTCAATAAAACTACCGTGTTATATTCAGCGCTAGCCGAAAAGTCTGTGACCAATCTTTTTAATTTTAGTAAAAGAAAAATGAACGAAATGCGCCAAAAACATATCATTAGTTGGACAAAAACAGTCCAACTGCATATGAAACAGTCAAAATATTTTGATCGTAGTTACGCAATGACGGTTTCAAGAATTAATTAGTATGAAATCAGTTATATTTGTGCTAAAGCATATTTTTCGACAATTACGCTAGAAGAACCTTTACGCTTTTGCGCCTGATGCTTCTGCACGTCCTATAGGATGACTGACAATACATTTTCCATTGACAAGAGATCCGCAGCGTTGGCAGCCATTCCAAACATTCGTTAAGGAGCTTATTAACCATAGCCACAGACCCTACTATTATTCGATCGATCAGGTGAACCTCTGTTCATATCTCTAAACTCCGCTTAAACTTTAATAAATGAAAGGCATCATGGAGTGGATGGTTTAAAAGTAGTATTTATGTACGACTAGATGTATGTAATGCAAAGATTAGCGTTCAATAATTCAATCAAAACTCCGTTTGACATTGGGAAAAATTACCCGATGGAGTATAAAACACAATTAACCTTTGACTGGCGATTATTGCAACTGCGAACTGGCCTGAGCTATGTTCGATCCAGATAACTGCATCCTGTTTAAAGCTCGGCCAGGGAAAGAGGAAATTGATTAACTCCATGAGTAAAATATGGTCGATAGAGTTATGAACTTTTTCAGCATCGTAGTTCAATCAGATATTATAAATGCTTCCGTGGTCTGTACAATTGTGTCAAAGGAGTCAACTAATTAACTGTGCTTCTGTTATGACACACAGTTAGACATAAACCTAACTGAATGGAAACGTTCCCTGTCAACGAAATGATTGAGATGCACCAGGAATGTTCTTATTCAACTTCATTCATTCGATTCTATAAATTTTATGAAGTGTGCTCACTCTTTTCTTTCATATTGCAACTTTTACTGAGCATTTCATCGCAACAACCGCTTTATAATAATTCCACAAACAAATATTTTAATTGAAGATGTACATCATAAGAGCAGTTCAAAATATTAAAAAAAGCCAAATGAGAGTATTCAACGAAATAAAGAATTGAGTATCGTCTGCAGTTTCAGTTCGTGCAATGTCAAAAATTTAATGTAGGAAGTAATTTAGTAAAACAGCATTGTTTGTGTTATGTTATGATGTAACCACGAAAGCGATTGTCGTTATTATAGCTTATTTCATAATTGCCAAGCTATTTGCGTAAACCTTGGTGAATCATTAACATGGAAATACCATCAGATGAGCCCGAGGTCAGCTTCATTCTGCTAACTAACTTAACTAAGGTACATTTTTTTAAAAATCATTGGCATACTCAGCCTCCACACTCAACTATTGGTGCGACTTAGCTAAGTAATAGATTTAATTTTATGAAATACTCGATAAGAGCACTAAATAATTACATTTTTAAAACTGGTACAAAGTAACCAATTTGTTTTGCGTTCTAACGAGATAAGTAATCTTTTGACATTTCTCTAACTGAATCGCAGTAAACAGATTAAAAAAATCAGCATTTAGGCGCTATGGTGCGCTTCGGCATCAACAACGCGAAGAACAACCCAAAGAAACCGAAGAGAGCCACCAGCACACATGCGCAGATTGTCCAATTAGCTTTTACGTAACCGATCACTGCGACCGTGATCCATAAAATCAGCGAAACCACAAATCCAACATAATAATACGCTGGGTAGCTCGTGGTGTCTTGAGCATACCTAAAAGTATGTTGAAACGATTTGCAGTCGCTGACAAAAGTAAATTTATATGATGTACAACACGAAGAAAATATTCGTCCGAAAAGGCGCTTGATGTTTGGGGTAGCAAGAGCGATGGAGTACATGCACAGTATATCGATTAATTCATCGCCGTCAAATTTTGTAACAAACTGGTAGACCTATTTTCTATACAACCATTTTTTATATCGCTTTGAAAAAACCTTATTCAGCGCACTGATAGAGCAAAAGTAATATATTAATTTGAGAATGAAATACAAAACCGGATAATGTTTTCAGTACATGCTCCGTATTTGAGAGTTTAACTGTGATAAAATATTCGCAGACTTCATTAGCGCCTAACTTAAAATTGAGAAACAAGTATAAGAATCATACGTTTCTTGACCGGCTACGATGGCAACGATGACGGAGATGAGAAAGGCGATGAACGTAGAGATCGAACAGCGCATCATGATCACTTGATAAAATGCAAACTTCGATGTTTTTGGAATCAGAAGAGCTGACTAATCAAATCTAAATAAAGAACGGCTGAAATATTTATAAAATACAATCAAATGCTGACGTCGGTAAGTGACCGGCCAGAGACCGACGTTATAAAGACAATTGCATTATAGAAGCAGTTGATATTGAGTACGCAATAGAATTGCTAGTACAGCGCGCGAGAGGGCGAGACAACGGGAAATGGCACTATGACCCTAAAGGATGGCGGACTCCGTCAAAGTAGTGAAAATCAGCCTCGATCGAGACAATGCATGCGTCACTCAAACGGGCAGAGGGAATGCGGGGTCATTTGACCTGCCCTAACACTTCAATCCTATGAGCAGCCAGCGCCAAAAAGACCGACTTCATAAAAGCAGTCACATCATTATTATCAACACGATAATTAAGATCGGTCAAAAAACATATAAAAGCATATATACAAAAAAGAGTTGCTTAATAATAGTGAAACGACGAATGAGAGTACATCGAGAATTTAAATTTTTGTTCCAAATTGACTGCGATACAGTAGGCTTTATTTCAAAAGAGCGTAGCTACCCAGAGACTAGGGTTTGCGGGAGGGGAAAAATACTACGGGGACGGGGAACGATTTGCACGGGATTTCAAATTACGGGAACGGGGGGGATGTGCCACGGGGGGGGATAATCNGAAATCCCCGCGGGAACGGGGAAATTTACTGTTACGCAGCACATATAACTACTACTGTGTAACTTATATGATACTGGTGTGCAACTTGCATGAAAACACAAAACTTTAAACATCATCGTTTATTTCAACAAATTTCAAGAGTTTATACCTGTCCATGTACCCTGACGAAGTTTGCATAACGCTAATTTAATGCGAGTGTTTTAGCATATAGAGAAAATCACTGACTTAAAAAAGATGGCCGCCATCGCAAATACAGGGTGTTTCAGTATAATCCGCCCTTTTAAAATGTTAATAACTTTTTTATTTTTGCACCGATTTTAATGAAATTTACAGGTTTTGTAGAAGAAATGGGGGGTTTTTAATTGCTTTTATTCGCGTGTAAATCCGTTCACTATGAGCGAAGATATTACAAAGCGCGCGAAGAATACTCATTTCTGTAACTAAAAAGTAATGTTACAATATATTTCTCGAATAGCTTGGTCCATATTAATTCACCTAAGCTGAAACTTAACAGAAATAATCTACAGAAGCAGGGCTTTTTTTTGAAAAAGGAATTCTTGAATTTGGTCATGGGGTTGTCAAGATATGGCCAAGCAAACATAAAGCACACGTTTTGAAGCGAATTGCCTGCAGCGTTTACGGGTATTGTAACGCGCTTGAAAAACGAGACCTGTCTTTGCGTGGCCATATCTTGACAATACCGTAACCAAATTCAATAGTTCTTTTTTAAACGAAAGCCCAATATCTGGAAATTATTTCTGTTAAGTTTCAGTTCAGTTGAATTATTTTGAGCTAAGTTATACGAAAAGAAATTGTGTCAATATTTTTTCGTCACTCTGCATGTGGAAAATCTCGCATTTTTTTAAATTGGCATAGAATAACGAGAAATGGACTAATTTAAATATTAAAAAAAGGAAATCTAAGTTAAAGAGAACTTTATCAGATGCAGGAAACCGCAACGAAATTAATTGCACCTTCACAGAGATATAAGAAGTCTAACTTGAGACATGACTTTTGTATCACCCAGTTCTCATTTAGCAATTACTGAAAAAGAGTATCCTTCACGCGCTTTGTTATATCTTCGCTCATAGTCAACGGATTTACACGCGGATAAAAGCAATTTAAAACCCCCTATTTCTACTACAAAACCTGTAGATTTCATCAAAATCGGCGCAGAAGTGAAAAAGTTAGTAACATTTCAAAATGGCGGATTATACTGAAACGCCTTGTACATTGCTTTGAAAGCGCCTGAACGCGGTTGACTGTAAACTGTTGCCGCGTACTCAAAATAACTATTTGTTTTGCCAATAAATCACGATGTTTGCAAATGCGACAGTATATGTTTCGTGCTGATATCAGATCCTCTGACCATTAAAAGGCGTAAAACCTGATAGAAATTATCTTTGAAATTCCCCGTCCCCGTGGGGATTTTTAGCACGGGAACGGGGGGATGTGCCACGGGGGGGATAATCCACGGGATGGAAAACGGGGAAATTACGGGGAAAAACTCACGGGATATCCCCGTTTTCGGGACGGGGGGATTTCCCGTGCAAACCCTAGTGTTAAGTGTATTACACGAAAATAAAAATCAATAATAGCTTCTTAGTATATTCAGAGCTGCGGCAGGTTAAAATTATAGAGTTGGTGTGAGCTACAAAATCGCTAAATTATCGAAACACACCGTTTCCACTTTAATAAGAACACGTTCTACATCAAAAAGGACTCAATTCTATGAAATGAATTTCAAAAAGTTTTTGGTCTGACTTGAGATTGAAAAGTGTTCTTATGAGCACAGAGTTGATAGATGATTAAAGAGAAAATAATAAATCTTAGACGCCTTACTCGGAACACATGTGGCAGAACCAGTTATACTCTTGAGCAGCGCGTACATTTTCCACAAGTTCATCAACGCTACTCATCCTCTTCGCCTTATTTGCGGCGTCTGCGAGGCTCAGCTCCAGAATCTCAAAGCGAAAAAGTCGAGGATTCATCAAAAATGCGTTACAACCCAACCGGTTGACCGGGCATCGGTGCTTTCAGTCTCGTGGCGATCAGGAGGAATACGGGCATCACAAATCCGTCGTCACATTTCGCGCACTTGTGAATTCGCAGGATAAATTCGTGCCTGAAAACAGCGTGGCAAATTTAATTTTTAGCCGCGCATCACAAGTCACATACGAATCATAAAATTTTATTATGTAATTAATTGTCGGTTAAGTAGTTTATCATACGTCGCTAATAAAAGTCGATTGCACATTCCCTAGGGCTCGGAGTGGTCGCACTTCTCTTTCAATAGTTACACGAATGACAAAATGCTAAAACATTTAACGGCAATGATTAGTGAAAACAAACTCCAGCGCTAATTAAGTTCTTGTACAGCCAGTCACACGCAAAAAGGCCAAAAGCACTCACGTCTCACTGAAATAGCTAAGCCATTTTTGAAGAATATGTTCCTGAGCCAGAGTGACGACGATGTAGCGACCGCCGGGCGATAATACCCTTTGAACCTCGCTGAACATGCTCTTAACCGTCGACCTGGTGGCGTCATCAGCGTCGGGTGGGAAAAGAGCGTCCAGGGTACCCTTGTCGAGCACCGCAGAGAACGTTCCCGCTTCATACGTCAGCTGAAGTGAATAATTATAGATGAAATTTTGAAAACGTTTCAGGTGTATCGGTATAAATTTTGAAGTATAATGGTTCGCTAATCGCGCACTTGCACGAAATCCTTAACAATATAGATAAACCATTCCAATTGACATATTTGCATTGGCACGCATTTTCGCGCGACATATGCAAATTATCGTTAACATTTCTACATAAGCAAAACTGATTGTGTGCAGCTCTCGCGTAAGGTTGAAGAACCGCAAGTTATCGCTGTAAAGTGTTAATCTCACTCTGGAAGCATCGGCGCGCTCGAAGAGGAGCTCGGGACGGTTGTTCGCGTTGCGAGACCGCTGCTTATCGATAACGCCCTGGTCGGTGTCGATGCTCGTGACGCGGCGGTAGCCGTTGTCGTACAGCTGCTCGGCGAGCAGCGAATTACCGCAACCAATTTGAATGATCGCATCTTGCGGCTTCAAATATCGCTCCAGGCTGCTACCGATCTGGTTGAAGTCGCCGTACCTAAAGATGTGAGAGCGATCAAATACTATACTGTCGTCTCATGAGTGTACGAGTGATAACTGTGAGACAATTATTTATTCGGAGACTGCAATGGGATAATATGACCAGGTCTGATGAATGCGATGTGATTGATTTTTACAAATGTGACGGCGACCGCGTGGATGTCATAATGGAAGTTAGAAATGTGTATAGTGAGCGAAAGCTGCAACAAATAGCTGAGAGAATGCTTTGTTTAAGGGGCTCTAAGGTGACTTAATAATCTGGCGAATGAGCCGTAAATTGTTCCTAGGTTGATATGGGAAGCGATCATTGAAAGCGATGGTGTCGCAGCGAGTTTCTCATTGAGTAGCTTAAAAAATATACGGCGCATTCACCCCCATGGCTGGGATGACCAGTTATCGTTTAAAAGAGACAAGCATTCAAGCATAGCCGTGCGATAGGACTTGACGCGCGGACACGCCCCCTCCCCCGCTTTTGACCGGCGCCCCATCGCTAATCGCCCGCGTGGGAAAGCTGAGCCAAGTGCCAAATAGATTCAGCGCGACTCGTATCAGCCCTCTAAGAGTTCCACTATCATTTTCCCGAAACGACCCCCAACCAGTCAACCCTGCGTGAACCAACCATTCGAACGGCGTCTGTCGCTTCTCAAAGAAGGAACGCCAATAATTGGGATCGGCGAACTCTGTGTTCGACCTCGGCAGCAAGGCCATCGTCGAGCGTCGATTACCGAACTAGTGGAAAAAAAGACATTAATTGCATCGATTAACAACGCGTCGCCCGTGTATGAAATGAACTGCTTCATCGGACCTTTAGCCAGACTTTGCTGACGCATCATCGCGCTTCCATGCAAATTTTATTCGTTTTCTGCAGAGATATGCAAAGACAGTAAAAGGCGATAGTTTTGGCTTGTTCATAATTAAATGAGTCCCGGGGGCTTCAGTTTCAGAACACACACAAAAGACACGATTATCGATTGTTTAGTAACGCAACAATATATTCGATAATCGTATCGTGTGCATGCACTCTGAAACTGATTGGGAAGCCGTGGACCCTTTTTAACTATAAACAAGCCTTAATAGCTATATATTTCACAGTAAACAAGATATTTCAGATATTGTAAGAGCACAAGACCAGAAGAACGAATCCAACATCGACCGGCACAACCAACGAATCACAATATTTTTACAGATAACTTCAACATTCATGAATGAACAGCTGAAAGAGTTGAAAGTGATACGTCATTGAGGAGCGATATGGTGGCACGTTCGTACTCACAACGAAAGTTTGCGTCCAGCATTATTTGGTTAGTTTCGCAGCAGCGAAATGAAAACAAATTTGAACAGTATCAACAATGAAATATACTAAGCCTAATGACTAGGACGACACTATTGAACAACACATGAAGTCCACGTCAGCGATCGCTGGCAGACCAACAAGCGCGCCAAATTTAAAAAGCGGCAATAATGGCATAACGGCGTCCCGGGGAGCCTGTTTCTTAAATCTACTGTAACATTGCACAAGTGAGGAATTACCAAATTGCAACCCTCGTGATATGTAACTGCTCGTTGAAAGCGCCACAAGACGGACGGTACTACAGATTCCATTCGTTCAACATAAAATGGCACTGACATGAGCGCATTCAGAGGTCGTCCTCACTCATGCTGTCGGCGTCTCCAATGAGACTGGCTTTGGCGACGGGTAAGCTCCTCAGCGTGGCGGAGTCGGACACGGAAGATGCATTCTTCAGGCGAGAATAGCCCTGAGTCGAGACGGACGATCGTTGCGAAGACGGCCGCCTGAGCGAGAAGTAGGCATACAAGATGAACAGCGCCACTGGCGCCACCACCGAACACACGACAACCAAAAGGCGGAAAGTGAGCAGATTGCCGTGCTCGTCGCGAACGTAGTCCAAAGGCTGACCAATCATCGACGACAGCCCGCTGCTCCGCCCACGCAGCGCTCGACCAATCAGCGACAGCGAGCCGTTGTTCGGCGCGCAAGTCACCTCAAGAACGTGACACATTAGGGGATAGAGGTCGACGTTGCTCGGAATGTCCTCGATGTCGAGTCCCGACTGAAATGCCGGACCGCTCATGGCGAGCACCGCGCGCATCTCCCACATGTCGGGATCCTGTCCGTGCGTAGCTTTGGAATAGGACGTTGGATTTTTCTTGAATTGCTCATCCATAGAGGTGTTGGTGCAGGCGAACGAGACCGACCATCCGCGGTCGGGCAGCAAGATGATATCGCCGACGCGGGGGGTGTTTTTGTAGCCGAAGCGGTCGGGGAAGTCGGCCTTACGGTAGACTTTCATACCGAGGCCGTGCTTCTTCACAGCGGTTTCGAGGAGGGAGTAGTAGTGCTCGGCGAGCGAGGCGTCCTTGATGTAGAGCATATGATCGCCGGTGTGGACGCCATTGGCGGAGATGTTGACATACTCGGAGATACAAATAAGCTGTTCATATTTCGCGATCTGCACGTGTCCATGGTCGGCGGTAAAGATGATGTTGAGGCGGTCTTGGAGGCCGTGCTGTCTCACGCGGGTGAGGAGATGGGCGAAGGACTGGTCGAGCGCCTTCAGGCTGTCCATCAGCTCCTTCGAGTTGAACCCATGCTCGTGAAGCTCGTGGTCCGGGTCTTCCACGTACCACGCCACAAAATTCACTCCACCTCCGTCTCGCGTAAACCATTCCATTAGCGCATCTATGTCTCGATTCCATGACACCAAATCAAACTCCATCGTTTCATATGGTCTGTAATTGCAGCGATGTTTATGAATATATCTAGCAGGAAATGAGAGAATTTATTTTTGTTTTGATTTTTATGCTAAGCATCCAATCTCTTTTATTAAATAAAAGTTTTATTGCAAAAATTTTCCTTCACTGAAATGCGTGTTTCTATTCTTATTTGAATATTTGAAAAGCAATTTTTCTGCAGAATGCAAGAGCAGCTTATTATTCTTGAAGAGATATTACCGTATTTTCGGAAATAGTGGCACTGTGCCACTATTGTTTCAATCACTCTCTACCCTGTGCCACTATTTCCGCGTGTGCCATTATATCCGAAAATACGGTATACGCCATATACGTGCCTCCACCCATTACGCCTCCCATTGAGGTAAGTTTTTTGAGGTGAAAAGTAACACATCCTGCCAAATGCAAAGAGAATTTGCACGAAATAGTCATGTGTTCTTTATTTGACTCAGTCTGCGTACATGACGCAAAAAAAGAAAGAAAACATGCTGACTCTAGAAAATGATTAGAAACAGAGCGACCAACAAACTTGATACAAAAAATGAAAATTTGAGTAAAGACTGACTTGAAAGTCGAGGGATGCGGTGGGACACCTGGAAAGGCGGCATCCGCAGCAGGCCAATGCATAGCGCCAGATTTGCGTCCTCCCTTTCGCTCGTTGGTCAGCCAAATCGGCTCGCCTTTGTACCACCGCTCGGTAAGCGAATCTCTCGCAACCGTCCCGTTTCCTGCCATATTGAACAGATCGTATCTGCAAACAGTTCGTAACTCTTGCCTCTATTGCTTATTTATTTATGTATTTCACCTTTATTGTTTTCTTATTCATCGTGTATTTCTGTTCGTGGAATTATATCAGTGGATAATTGATGTTACAACTGTATACTTTCTCGGAATAGTTAAAAGCGCTGATTGCAGCGGTGAGTTTTGCAACCACAGCGGCTATGAAAGCAGAGAAAAGGGATTTTCTTTAGATTTATGAATTCCAAAGCGAAAAGTTGAATGAAGCTGGAATAGTGAGCAATAGTGCGAAGGTATTTTGGACAACTAGCTGAGCACATCCACTCTTACAACAAAAAACATGGCTGATATCTGGAAACAAAAGCTGCCCATCGAATCCCGGCAGTTACATCAGGGAAGGGCGACTAGCGGCAATCTGTTGCTACAATAGTATAAAGCAAGCAAACCTCGCATCCAATACGGGGTCGTAGAACTGATTGCCAACAATGCCGTGCGATTCCTGCACCAATCCCGTCACAATCGACATGTGGTTGGCGGCGGTGACGGTCACATATTGCGATCGGACGCCTTTTGTGAAGTGAACACCGGACTTGGCGAACTGCCATAAAGCCGGCGTGATCGTTTCGTTGAGCAAATCGTAGCGCCAGCCATCGAACGAGATCAGCAACAGCAACGGATGGCTGCTAACTGCGGCAGCAGTCCCAAGCAGCGGTAATTGAAGTAGGCAGATTATTGTCCACAGCGTCATCTTTCGTTCGTTCGTTGTGTTTATATTCAGCAAAACTTGCAGCGGACAATCCAATTTCAACAGCCAATCAATTTTTCGTCAACACTCCATCGATAATCGAAATAGGTCGTCCGAGCGGTCAGGCTCGGCAAAAGTGCATTTGAGCGGGGATAGCGGTTGCAACAAAGCATACGATTAACCTAAAAATGCGTACTATATGCCCTACCGATCGTCCGGCGCTGCCTGCAAAAACCCGCAAATCGCAATAGCCGACGGCGTTATGCTTTACTACGGTATCTCATGGGAAATGCAAATCGTTTCAAAAGCCGAAGTGTGTCGTATTAATTTATGGGCACGCCAACCCAACAAGTTATCGTTTATCGCAGCAACAGCGCTGAATAGCACGATTTGAGCTATTCAGCATTAGTTCTTGCACATGATAATAGTAGCATCCCATCTCTTGTCTCCTTTAACATTGTGTGACTAAATAATATGCAACCAGCCACAGCTCGAGTTCGCTCTCTCATAAATTTGTTGCTATTTGCTGAAATTTGAGCATTTTTAGGGAAATATAAGCTTCAGCGATGATATTGCATTGTGTTTCAAGCTACTCTAAGTGATCTATAGCGTAATCTGACTTTCGAGTAGATACACCCTAAAACTCGCATGACGGGCTGAAGAAATAAGAGCGAGATACGTAGCGCTTTAGCGGCCTGCGATATGCGATTCCCAGATAAGAAAGCCCAAACTTCAAAGCGCATCGATGGGAATTGTTGGGGCCATGTCAGTGAGCGTGTCTGTCGATGGTTATGCGTGCCGGCAATAAACTAGACCCTTCCTTTTTCCTGCCTAACCGACACACGTGTGTTTGCTGCTCAACGCCGCGGGTCTTGCCTACCCTTGTCAGTCGTGCTGCGGTCTTTATAAGATCACACGTGCTCTGGCGCGTTCACTGTGCGCGTCTGTTCAATAGCGCGCTGTGTGGCGTATCATCAGTTGGTTCTTCGTAACTTTTCGGCCCAGACGGCTGCTCTCTCGACGAGATCTGCCATGGCGCTGGGAACCTTCCGGTCTTCTGCAACGGCACAGTTCTTGCGGTATTAGCTACCTGATTTTTTTGAAAATAAGTCTCCTCTGTTGCTTCTTTTCAAGGACTGAGCATGAGTTTCCAAGGATCTTGTCGAAGCACATATGATATTCTGCATTTTAAGAATTGCATCTATTTCCCAAGTATACTCCCTCTTGCTTTCCTTTTCCATCTAAAAAAATTAGCTGGATAAGAATAGAGCTAAAGGGAGGGGGCTTTTTTCGAGAAAAATTGCTGTTTACTATGTCGAGGAGTTGTTAAGGAACGTAATTTTGTGTCAGCTCGACCATCCTGCAGTCTGCTCGCTTTTGCCATCACAACAAGGAGACGAGACAGCCGTTGATGAGCTACGCCCATGGCGCGTCGTACGTGCCGCTGCTCAACCATACGATCGGTCAACGGCTTCGAATGGCCGTCGACAATGTTCCCGACAAGGAACTATTCATCTTTCGCCAATCTGGAATTCGTAAAACGTTTGCAGAATTCTTGGAAGATGTAGTGCTGGCTGAGTTATTGCAAACTGTCAGTGAATGTGCACTTTTCAGTCGGAGAAACTGGCGACAGGCTTGATTTCCTTGGGTTTGGAGAAAGGAGATCGCGTCGGAATGTGGGGACCGAATTCGTACGAGTGGGTCGTGTGTCAGTTTGCGACGGCGCTGGCCGGTTTTGTGATGGTCAGCAAATGGACGATGTTTGGCAACCTTTCGATTGTTATACTTTAGGTGAACATCAACCCAGCCTATCAGTCCACCGAGGTGAAGTTTGCGCTGCAAAAAGTCGGAGTAAAGGCGCTCATCTCGGCCCCGTCGTTCAAAAAGTCCAACTATTACCGAGCGTTGATCAGCGTTGTCCCCGAAATTGCAAGCGGATCAGAAGACTGCGGAGCCGTACGCAGCCATGAGTTGCCCGAATTCAAACATCTGATCATGCTTGGAGAACAGAGCCATCGGTAAACTGCTTGTAGTAGTTGTTGTTAGTGACGTTTAGTGCTTTACAGTGGCGCATGGAAATACGACGACATTATAGACGCGGGTGGATCAGACGCCAAAGCAACACTCAATATCAGAGAAACAGATACCCAGCCCGACGATGCTGTCAATGTTCAATTTACAAGCGTATAGTGTTCACATTTAGTACTTTTGCGTCGAAAAATCTATTGCTCTTTTCAAGGGAACTACTGGTCTGCCGAAGGGCGCCGTCTTGACTCATCACAATATTGTCAACAATGCTTACTTTGTTGGTCGGAGAGCTATGTACCATCATGGAGTAAGTGCAAAGGGCAAAGTTGCGGGGGGTATGCTCTTCTTCAAAATTCTCTTTCCCTTCGGTTTCTGATATATTGCCGTTTATTTTCACGTAGCTCTATTAGTTTCCCTTCCACTTTTCCGACTGAGCTTCCATTTATTTTACCATTCTTCTCCCTTCAGCGTATCGTTTCTTACTTCACGCTTCGTTAAACAAATTTTTCAGTACACTATCAACTGTGCATTGCTTTATGGCCGCAGCAAGAAGAATGCGGAGAGAGTAAATGCATAATTTCAGAAAGACATTTTATGTGTGCCCAACCCTCTGTACCACTGCATGGGCTGCGTGACTGGTTCATTGTCGGTAGTTGTCCATCAAAACACGTGCGTATTCCCAGCGCCAAGCTTCGAATCTCTGGCCGCCCTGAAGGCCGTAAATGACGAAAAGTATGTCGCTTTAGCTTCGGTCTCCTTTATTTCCTGTCGGCTTCTCTATTTTAGGTGCACAGTTTTGTTCGGAACGCCCACGATGTTTATTGACATGCTAAATCACCCGCAGTTCTCGGAATTCGACTACAGTAGTCTTCGACAAGGTATGTGCAGAAAAAAGTATTGCCTCATGTATGTACTATGCTTTGGCCTGCTTAATATGTTTTCACTCGTAACAGAAAAGTTCTACAGGTTCTGAAACACTTTTGAACTTTAATAGGGCGGCCGGTCAAAAACTGCTTTGGCAAAATTAAACTATGTTTTTATAAATCCTGTATGTGTTTCACCTATCACTGGCCTGCCCTTCACGAGGAAAATCAATAAAAAGATTCAAAATCGACCACTATAGGCCTCTTATATCGTGCATCGAATGTTCATAATGAACGTCGTATTAGCGCAACCAGTCATCGTAGAATGCCGACGCTCTATATGAGGGATTACAGGTTTTATGGCTGGGGCGCCGTGTCCAATCGAGCTGTGCAGACGACTCGTCAATGACATGAACATGCGCGACATTCAAATCGCCTACGGGACGACGGAGACGAGTCCCGTGTCGTTCATGGCGATCTTGGACGACCCGCCCGAAAAACGAGTCCGTTCCGTCGGTCACATCTTGGACCATGTCGAGGTGGGATTGGCGCGTTGCCAGCTGGTGAGCACATTGGATGTACTCACAGGCTAGTATTGTCGACGGCCAAGGACGCACGCTGCCTCGCGGTCAACGTGGAGAGCTGCTCGTACGCGGCTACTTGGTCATGCAAGGATATTGGAATGATCGAGAAAAAACTAACGCCGACATCACGCCCGATCGGTGGTACCATGCAGGGTTGGCGCTTTTGCACTGTTCCAATTGGTCAAGCAAGGAAGTATGCTCTTTAAAATTGCAGCGATGTCGCGTTGATGAACGAAGATGGAAGTGTGCAAATCGTTGGGCGCACGAAGGATATGATCGTACGCGGAGGAGAGAACATCTACCCGACCGAAATCGAGCAGTTCCTATTCCAGCATCCTCTCATAGAGGACGTCCATGTGCGAAACTGCTGGCGATCGACGATCACGTGAAATTAAAGCGATCAACTGATTTCAGGTTATCGGCGTTCCCGATGAGCGATTCGGCGAGGAAGTGTGCGCTTGGATAAGATTGCACGAAAGCGCCGAGCCGTCCCAAGTCACCACCGAGACATTGAAGGAGTTTTGCACGGGAAAAGTACTGTAGTTCGAGCACATTACCACGAAGGCTCTTTCTTTTGCTTGCAGATCGCACATTATAAGGTTCCACGCTACGTTCTCATCAAGAAAGAGCACGACTTTCCGCTTACCGTAACCGGGAAAGTAAAGAAATATGAGCTCAGAGAAATTTCCAAGGTCGAACTCGGCTTGGATCAAGTCAAATCGCATTTCAATGAATAAATGCGTCATTTGCTCAGCTCCTCAAAAATGAAAACATTACTCTTTGTTCGACAA
Source organism: Plectus sambesii (assembly GCA_002796945.1). Taxonomy (NCBI): domain Eukaryota; kingdom Metazoa; phylum Nematoda; class Chromadorea; order Plectida; family Plectidae; genus Plectus; species Plectus sambesii. The sequence continues at coordinate 31,473 of NIUQ01001857.1, forward strand.
ACGGCGTAACAATGTATAAAAGATAAAAAAGTCGTACTTGATTCGTTGACGATGGGGGAGAAGCGATACTCAAGTCACAATTTCCGATTAACAACTTTGATGCGCAATGCGAACGTTCACTTTTTCATCTCTAATTATTGGCAGAGGAAGGCGCCGTCGACTTTACTGATACTGCAAGGATAGCAGAGAACTTGCTTATCGTCCAATCATTCCCTTTGGCACTTGACTATTCTTATTTCCCCATCATCGCTCAATGAGAGAACATCTCGCGCTGTATTTGCACGCAACAATCGCGCAATTTCATCGCGGTTTTTTTATGATATGACAAATCGTGTCGCAACTTCCACGCAAACTTTCCAATACACATAGCTAATGTTGCGTCACCTGATTGGAAAAAGAACTCGTAATAACTGCATTAGCACAATGTGCGATCAGTGTGTGTCAGTCGGCTTTTACCTTGCTTCACAACAATACCAAATTTTATTATCACCATGTCAAGAGTACCAAGGCACGCAGTGATATGAACTGAAGCGGGAAATGACGACCAATTATTTGATTGAACATGAAAACGGTTTAAATTAGCGATTTGATCACAATAATTTAATTGAATGCAGGCGGAAGAAAACCATTTCACCAGTTAATGACAACAAATATAACAACAGAAATGTAACAGAGCACAACCACAAAGCAGACAACGATTGAGAAGAAAGTGTAGGACAGTTTCACCAGAAGGTTCGTTGATTATGCGAAGAATGATCTAATAATGATCTGATCTGATGACTCAGCGTCGCAGCATTCGGCCGACTTTCGACTTGTCTTCGAACAAACTTCTTATCATGTACACCTTTAAAGTATTGCTTTAAAATCAGGCAAAGAAACTCGACCAATTAACCCCATCGATTCATGTTTTCGAAAGTTCAGCTGTATTTTATGGGTTGTGTTAGAGAAAATGCGACATATCGTACTAGAGAGCCGTGTCTACTTTCGTAAAGTTTTTGCTCTAATATTCACTTTTTATCATAATTCGTCACTCTTGCACCCTGTTTCCTCATCTCTGCATTGAATTTTAACGCAACCTTAACAAAATCAAATGCAAGAGCGACAAATTATGATGAAAAGCTATATAAATACTACTCGAAGAGCAAAAAATATAAATTCCTGTTACAGTGGAATTCACTTATAACGGTTTCGGTTATACCGGTATTTCACTTATACCAGTAATTTTTGTCGGTCCCAAAGTGCATCTCTCCATACAAATAATTTCGGCTATACCGGTATTTCGCTTATACCAGTAATTTTTGTCGGTCCCTCAAATACCGTAATGAGTGATTTCCATTGTATGAGAGATACGATTACGAAAAGAAACGGACAGGATACCTGAACGAGGCCGACACCAAGTAGAACGGCTCCGTTGAAGAACGACCAGAAGGTGACGCGGTCGAGGTTGGCCGACATGATCGCCCTGTCCCTCGCCTCCCACGCGCGCATCAACGCCTGGTAGTACTCCATCTTGTTCAGCGAGCCCTTGATACGATTCGACGTCGACTGAAATTCAAAAAGGAATGACAGTTGACAGCCGTTTTACAATAGCGACCGAACAATTGGACAGCAGCCAGTTTCTACTCAAGCTTGACGAAATTTTGAACGAAAACTGGGGCTGTCAATGCTGCTGGAGGTGGGTTCGCAGAGGGGATGAATGCCGTACGACTATTTATGACAAATATTTAATGCTCTTGCTCAATTTGAATGACATTATTCAAAAAAGGAAGTATATGTTATACTTCATATCTCTTCCATCAGTAGGACGAGGGTGAGTCATATGCCGTTCTCAATGGCTCACACCATTTCTGCTAAGAATCATGATCGATTCTTCACTTATACGCTCAGTAAATAGTAGAACGATCAGTAGTGAGCATTTGGAGCAATTTAACTATTTCAACGATCAATCTGCCCTGACTGATGAAGAAATTTTCGCGCATACACGACTGCATACCAATATTATAGTCAAAATTTGCCGATAAGTAACAAGAAATCTTAGACTGAACAAGGCAAAGCACTTCAAAAGTCGGTAGCTATTTCTTCTATCAATTTAAGCACGTAATAATCAAGCAATAACTATCACTTTTGATGAAAAGTAGTGTTTTCGCACCGAAAAGCTAGTTCATATATGCCAACTATGACGTCTGGCTCGATATCGTATTATTGATCGAAATATTAGCCTATAGTCATAGACCTAGGAAGTCCGAGCGCAAAGAGCTGAAAACTAACGTGAAATTCGCCGATGGTAACTCCAAACGCTTCCATCTGCGCATTCAGCGTACTGTCCTGATTTGCCAACTTTGCCACGTCCAAATCATCCAGGTTACCGTCCTTATCGAAAAGAAATATTTCGAAGAACACCACTTTGCGCGTTTGGTAGCTGAATGTGTTGTCGAAGCAGATCTGGTAATCACCGAGTGTCTTTATTTCCACCCTGTAAGATGGCATAGTCGTTTAGTGATTTATATTGTCATCAAATATTCATGGGATTGGTTGTTTCTTTGCAGTGGCACTATAAATTATAGGGTATTTCATTACCATTCGTCACTTTTGCATTCAGTTTCGTCAGACTAGCGTTATAGTGCACAGATGACACGAAACTGAATGCAAAAGAAACGAACTATGAAAGACACTGTAAGAATAAAATGAGAACGAGAGTGATGGGGCTTTACTCCTTTAAAGCATTATAAAAGCTATTGAGTTTAACTCCGATCTCAAGGCTCTTGCTTCGTGTCCGTTATGCTGATATACGATTGCAGCAAACACAGCAATCTCAAATTACCTGTGGCTGCCATCCGTCTTCATCTTATCCTGCGCAAGAATATCACCTCCGAAGAGTAACATAAAGTTGACATTCAAGTCTCCACCATCAATGACCTGCAAGTTGCCTTGTGATTCAAAATATTTTTATTGAAAATGAAATATGAGAAAATTAGAGACAAAACGATAAGGTACCTAAAATGACCATATCATATCCATCTTACTAACCTGATAATCGATCTCCAGAGTCTTAAATTTTTCATTTTCGATGTTCTGGAAGTAGCACTGAAACTTGCCAGCGGCCACTTCGACGGTGAAATCGAATTCGCTGGCGTTGACTAAGGAAAGAGTGAACAGAAGAGCGATGCAGCGCAAAACATTCGGTCCTAACGTCTTCAGCTGTCTTGCCATTGTCACTCCTATATTCTCCACCAACCTCGAAATTCACTCCCGATTTTGATCAATTTCACTCGCACATGCCAATATAATAATTAGAATTTATAGCGAATTATTCTTTTTTGCTATTTCCGTTTGCAGTTTCCTATCGTACATGCGCGTCGTCAACAGAACTCATTCAAAAAATCGCTTTGAGACCCACATTCAATAGTGTTTGCATGTTGCTAGCAATGCATTAGGCCGAGATGGCTAATTTTTTAGCACCTTCTCTTTGTAGTTTTTTGCCTTTTTTGCCTTCTTTATGTAGTTTTCTGTTTGTTGATCCTTCAAGCACCGGCATAAATGATTTTCACAATTCTGATAGATAACATTGATCAAACTTGCTCAAAATATTGATGTTAGTAGCTAGCAGTGGTGACGCGAAACGCTGCACCTGCACGCGACAGAGATCGAGACTTTGAGCGAGTCAGATTAATTTTAGTTGCTGATAGTTCATTTTCTTTCTAGCAAACATTTGAGAAAGGTAAGTAGGAAAGTGCCTGTAAAATTTTGACTTTTCCTTGCAAATTAGGCAACTTTAATCTCGATACCGCGGGATAACCAATTCAACGCGGTAACACTTGGCCTCGTTTCTATTTCAATTATTTCACCTTGCTCTATGTCCAGCGCAAAATTTGTGTTCCAATGTTTATGAGAATATGCGATAGAATGTAAGCTTCACCACTACAGATAGGATTGAGCGTCACTTTTCGTACTCAGAAATAATATCTAATATATTCTTGATGTGCAGATGTTTTGATAAGCTCTTTGTTCACAGACAAATCTCATATGCAACGATAGAGCGCGCATAGACCGCAATTACACAACCATGAACCCTAAAGAACGGGTGATAAATCTTCACCCGCTATGTTTTGTCTAAGCAATATTGTGTTTAGCTATTCGAAACGCCAGTTTCGCAACTAAGAAAAAGATGGTGACAATATAATACATCAAATGTGTGTCGAGAAATAAATATAGCCCCATTCAAACAAATAATATAATAGACCTAGAATACTAGAGACGGGGACAAAAGTATTCTGAACATTTTAAATTTATATTGATGAGAAGATGCTATCACATACCAACATAAATTCGAAATGACAAAATGTTGTCTGAAGTTATCTCTATTGATATTTCAATTCAAAAAGTAACACGAGTTGATGTTAACAGTGGAAACGATACAAGGCATGAATTCATCACAGGCATGAACAAAGCGCAATCCATAACCAACCGCCACTTCGATTCAAATTTTTTAAATATCCTTCTCCATAGAATATGCATCGGTTTGTATATATATATTAAACAAGGCGAGTCATAATTTATGCGGAGAATAGATTTTACTCAAGAAATCGTGTATAAGAAAAATGATAGCGCCGATTTGAGCAAGAACTTCTAGCATGTGTAAGCTAAGCTCTTTCCAGAGCGAGTTCGTCTTCGATTTCGTAAATGTCATCGATCAGGCATTTGGCGCGACTAAGCACATCTTGCCTGCGCTGTTCAATATTTTCGTTGCCCATCATACCAAATTCGGCCCGCACAAAACCCTCCAACATAGGAATCACCATAAGAGCGCCGTGACGAAACAGATGCTTGTAAGCGTTGATGATCTGTGCAACTGTGAAAGGCGGTTCCTTCCCCAGTTTTGCCTCGAGCGAGTTATGGTAGTGCTGAAATAATTCTTCCAGGTGCTCACGTCGGACATCCGTTCCCGCCGAGCTGCACAGAAGTCGCACAAAGTCTTCGCCTATGCAGCCTGGATGAACCAGCTGAAAATTTCTCATATAAGGTATTTCTTTGAGTCGAATACTATACCTGCCAGTCGACGATGGCCGCCAGTTCGCCGGTAGTACCTTTGCCATCTTCTGTCTTCTGCCACATCATATTGTTCGACCACAAATCGCCGTGAGTCAACACCGGTGGAAGACCGAGCTTTTCGTGGAGGGTATCTGAGTAATCATAGTCCAAATCTTCCTTACAGATTTCGATAAGCCGATCAATCAAAGGATCGAAAAGGGCGGAGTGATCCTTTTTTAGTGTGCTCAAAGAGTTTCGTATCATTTTGTCGAAGTTGTTGCCACTCTGCTTTTCAAATTTGGCGAAACTCATCTTTAGGTCGGGGTTCGACAGCCATTCATCATTCAGTAGGGAGTATGCGTGCACTTCGGCAAGATTTTCCAGCACCTATAATAACTGTGTTCTTATAATCATGTACTAACATATAATTATCTTATTTGTATTATTCAGTTTCCATCAAGGTAATATTCGATTTACTTTGTAATATCTTTTATGCTTCACTTCGAGGACGACATATTCCAAGTCTATCCAACATAGAAAATATCGTCTTTGAATTGAAAATGTCTTCATCAAATTGGATATGGTAAATTATAGCCGCTAACTGAGCTTGTTCAGATTTCATGCTCGAAAATCAAAGACAACCTTGGCGCAACTTTTCAATCGCATAAAAATTGCTTCTCCGTGCCTCTTATATCACTTACAATCTCTCTTCACACATGTTTCGATTTACACATGTTCAGGCGAAAACTTCAAGTGAATCAGAGACAGTTCTATGCTGCGCTGAACATTAACTAAAAGATAATAAGCCAATCACTATGTTACGATGGATGCGTACTCGGACGTTGCAAAAGCAGGAGTTTATAAATTACTTACGGCTTTGACTGATTCGACAGATAGCGTTTCGTAGAGTGGTTTCGTCGTGGCGATGGCACCCAAATCTTCCATGATAATTAGTCCGTTTTCACCATTTGGTCCGTAGTGATCGGCCAAGTAAAATTTAGGTATTTTAAATTTGAGGCCATCTTTTTTGATCATATTGTAAAAGGAGGCTTCAGAAGCGTGAGCCTAAAAGTTGAAGCTGAACACGGTTATCAAAAATTTTACAACTATCACTATTAAATATGAAACATTGGTCACTGTAAGTATCCGATAGCACCCTGCAGAAAATTTGACTTTATTTTGTCTCCTTCTCCCTGTCGAACATGACTGTAATTCCCACTAAAATTCCCTGTTAAAGTTCCTTGTTCCTTCCTCGCTCTGCTAACCGAACAGCTGTCCTCTTATGTTCTTCATCAAACTGTTATTAAATTACGAACCGAATGCAAAGCACCAGCGAAGGTCTTAACGATCTCTTCCAAGTTAAAATCTGCGTCATTGTCTTTGAACTTTTCGTCCAGTTTAGCTTGCTTGGCAAATGATTCCATCGTAACAGACGAAGGTATTTTGACGGCAAGGCTCTTCGGTAGTTCTTCAGCTTTTTCTCCTTGCCAGTCGGGCTTCAGCCGCAGCATGACCGACATGAAACCGAGACCGTAGCCAATCTGTTCGGTTGAAACTTTTGACCCGAACGTAGCCGAAGTGTCCAGGGCTTCCTGAAGCTTTCTTTCGAGACATTCCAAAGTGACAGAAGTGTTGAAAAGTCCGGCGGTCGAGTCTGTTGTTGCTGGCTCGTTATGTTCGCTTGGTGCCATTCTCATAAACTGTTTTCAGAACCAACTTCTCTTTGCTGATCAAACTCGTCTGAAATGCAGGTAACACCTTCTGAGCATTACTGCCGATGTCTCTTGACAGACACAATATGAGATGCAGATAATGATATTGGTTTGATCTAAGCTAAAGAAATGCATCTGATGGGAATGTCAAACATTTTTGCAGAACGGGTGCAAATAGTTTTTATTCGACGCTGACGGATTACAATTGAAAAAGAGTGCTCAATAACGCTTCGCCAAAATAAAATTTTCGCCCGACGTTGACAGCAGTTCATTGAAAGAATATGGAGCGACCCTTCTTTTTAACGTTCTGCTGCAACATATGCCATTCTTAAACGAACAGACTTACACAATATTGAGTAAACGTTAGGCGAGAGAACAAAGCTCAAGTAGTCAAACTGAATGTTGTGAGGAGCGATACACAAACGTCAAGCTTGAACCGATACAGGCCCGTCACTTGTCCAACTGCCGCACAGAGTGGGAGCCTTTTTGTCCAAATGACTTTGGTCCAATACGGAACTCTCCTTTTATGTGGCCAGATTACATACCGACGCTACACCAATGATCTGTGAAATTACACGCCTCACTACTCATCGCCTTTGCGCCGCCAGCCCAATGCACCTGCTACATGTCGACTTTAATGACTGCCGTCAGTCTGTGCGATTAAAACTCAAATACCAACTCAACTTTGAATGCAAATACGGCAGCATGTGATTTAGCACGTAGAGATTAAGCTAGAAGCGCTAAAAACTTCAGCAATCCAGCCTGCAATACAAACTACAACTTATTACCTTCCACTACCACAAAGGGACTGATTATTTTGCGATTGAATGCAAATGCAGCAGCGTGTGATTTATCATGTTGGGATTAAGGTAGAATCGCTGAATCCTTCAGCGATTCGGCTTGTGCTACAAACTACGACCTTCAACTACAACATCAAAACGTCGGATTAATTTTTGATTGCAACGAGTCATGAACATCAATTGCATTAAACCAATACGTCAACTACTGAAATCTTAACCGAAGAAACCAATAACTGATTAGCAAACTTCGTGTGCTCGATTTTAAAAAACGGAATTGTAAATGTAATAAAGAAAAGTTTTCGCTTAGTGATGGCAGGGTGATTAAGCAGTCGAGTGAGAGCATGAACAAAGGAAAACATCGATAGCTTTATTTTGATCGCTTCTAACGCTTGAGCTGCTCGGTGGCGATGCGGAGGCCAGTTAAAGTTTCTGCGTGACGAGTGTTTGTTCGTGAGTGTGCGCTATAACTGGCTATTTGCAGAACAGCCTTCAAAAAATTAAGAATACAATTCGCAAGTGTATATACTATACCCAACGTAAATTTTGAGTCCAAATTCTTATGAGAAAACTGTGATAAAATAAAAGCATCATTTTTACTACAGATAGCACTGCGCGCCACTTATGGCATTCTAAAGTAAGGATGAAAATCTGATATGTTCTTCATATGTGCAAATATTTTTGATAAATTCTTTATTCACAGACGATCCTCACATGCAACGATAGAGTGCGTAGTAACCGCTATTACACAACCCTCGACCGTAAAGGACGGGTGCAATATTTTTACCCGCAATGTTTTGTCTGAGCAATATTGCGTTCAGCTAATCGAAAAGCCACAGTTCCCCTACAAAGAAGATGACAATATGATACATCAAATGTGTATCGAGAAATAAAGACAAGCCCATTCAAACAAATGATATATTTGACGTCGAATAATACAGACGGCTACGAAATTAGCGTAAGCAGTTCAAATTTTGATTGATAAAAAGATGCAGTCATAATATATCGAATATAAGAAACGACGTAATGTTATCTAAAGTTACCCTTACTGATGAATTGGTTTAAATATTAAAACAAATTTACATCAACAGAGTAGACGATACAAGGCATGGATTCATCACAGGCACGAATTCATTACAGGTATAGTGCAGTGCAGTGCGACCCTTGGCGAACCGCCTATTCGATTTGAATTAATTAAAAATCCTCTCGCAGAGAACATACTGCTGGCATGCATATATATTAAGCTTAGCGCGGAATGGCTTCATGCGGGGAATGACTTTTACACAAGGAATCAAGTATAAGAAAATAATAGCTCCGATATGTGCAAGAACTTCTAGCAAGCGTAAGCTAAGCCCTTTCCAGAGCGAGTTCGTCTTCGATTTCGTAAAGGTCATCAATAAGGCATTTGGCGCGACTAAGCACATCTTGCATGTGCTGTTCAAGATTTTCATTGCCCAACATGCCAGCTCCGGTCCGTACATATCCCACCAACGTGGGAATCACCATAAGGACACCGTGACGGAATAGATGCTTATATGCGTTGATGATCTGTGCAACTGTGAACGGCGGTTCTTTCCCCAGTTTTGCCTTGAGCGAGGTATGGTAGTGCTCAAATAATTCTTCCAGGTGTTCACGTCGGACGTCCGTTCCCGCCGAGCTGCATAGAAGTCGCACAAAGTCTTCGCCTATGCAGCCTGGATGAACAAGCTGAAAATATTATTTATGATGTATGTTGCCGCATTTCTTTGAGTCTAATAACTCATACCTGCCAGTCAATGATGGCCGCCAGTTCGCCGGTAGTGCCTTTGCCATCCTCTGTCTTCCGCCACATCATATTGTTCGCCCACAAATCGCCGTGAGTCAATACGGGCGGAAGAGAGAGCTTCTCGTGAAGGGTGTCCGTGTAATCGAAGTTCAAATCTTCCTTGCACATTTCGATAAGACGGTCAATCGAAGGATCGAAAAGGGCGGGATGATCCCTTTTTAGCGTGTTCAAAGAGTTCCGTATCGTCCCGTCGAAACTGTTGCCACTCTCATTTTTAAATTTGGCGAAAGTCATCTTGAAGTCGGAATTTGATAACCACTGATCATTTAGTAGGGAGTATGCGTGCACCTCGGCAAGATTTTCCAGCACCTGTAATGATCGTGTTATTTTATTCTTATCATAATACATTATTCAATTATCGATATTATTATAGTACATGTGTTTTTTAATTTCAATTGCACTTACGTCACTTTGAGGAGGACATTTTCCAAGTCTACCCAATATGGAAAATGCCCTTTTTGAATTGAAAATTGCCCGCTTGATTTGGCAAGTGTCCTTATCAAAGAGGAAATTTTACATTTTAACCGCTAACTGAGCTTTATCAGTTGTTTTCTCGGAAAACAAGGGCAATCTTGGCGCAATTTTTCAATCGTACAAGCGTTGTTTCTATATACTACTTGGATCATCTACAATTTCTCATCGTTCACCGTTATAAATGTTCCGGCATAGGATTGAAGCGATTCAGAGACAGTTCACTTTTGCGCTGAACATGAACTATGAGAAAATAATCCAATTTCTATACGACGATGAATGCGTATCAGCAGAGCGCTACCGCGCTCTGCCTCATTCTTTATTACTTCACCACACGCGCGCTTTTTTGTATGGGAGCCGAAAAGTCAATTTCAGCAAAGAAATCAGTAAATTGCATATGGATATCACAAAAGCACGAATTTGTTATTTACTTACGGCTTTGACCGATTCGATAGATAACGTTTCGTAGACAGGTTTCGTCATAGCGATGGCGCCCAAGTCATCCATGATAAGAAGGCCGTTTTCACCATTTGATCCGAAGTGATCGGCTAAGTAAAATTTAGGTATTTTAAATTTGAGACCGTCTTTTTTGACCATATTGTAATATGAAGCTTCAGAAGCGTGAGCCTAAAAGTAGGAGATGAATACTGTAAGCGACAATTTCACTACAGCGAAATTCACTTATACCGATATTTGGGGGACCGACCAAAATTACCGGTATAAGCGAAACCGCTATAACTGAATTCCACTGCATCATTAATAATTATGAAACACTGGTCGCTGTAAGTATCCGATATAACCTTGTGGAAGATTTAACTTTATTTTGTCTCCCTCTCCCTGAAAAAAATGACTGTTACTCCTAGAACGATTCCCAGTTAAGCCGGGTCTTGTTTCGCTCTCGGGCAGCTGACTGACAATGCTATTTTAGTTTTTCATCAAACTGTTTTTAAATTTCGAACCTTATGCAATACACTAGCGAAGCTTTTGGCGATCTCTTCCAGGTTGTCTCCATCGTAGTCTTTGAACTTTCCCTCCGATTTAGCTTGCTTGATGAATGAGTCTATCGTAGCGGTCGAAGGAATTTTGACGGCAAAGCTCTTCGGTAGTTCTTCAGCTTTTTCTCCTTGCCAGTCAGGGTTCAGCCGTACCATAACCGATAGAAAGCCGAGATCATAGCCAAAGTGCTCGGTTGAAACTTTTGGGCCGAACGTAGACGAAGTGTCTAGGGCTTCCTGAAGCTTTCTTTCAAGGCACTCCAAAGTGACAGAAGTACCGAAAAGTCCGGCGGTATAGTCTGTCGTTGCTGGCTCGTTAGTTGCCATTCTCACAAATTATTATTTAGGATACTTGCTTTGATGATAAAACTCGTCTGAAACGCATGTCACGCTTTGTACTTTACTTTAATACTTTAATAGAAATACTTTAATAGTCACTTGACAGACGCGATATGAGAAGCAGTTATGGATTCTGGTTCAATCTAAACCGAAGAAATGCATCTGATGGAAATGTCAAAAATTTTTGCAGAACGAGTGCAAAACGATTTCGTTCGACGTTGACGGATTACAATTGATAAAGGGTGCTTAAGGATGTTTCGCCAATCTTTAGTTTCCGTTCGATGTTGGCAACAGTTCATCGAAAACCCAAAGAACCTGCCGCGTGTTTCATACTTAAAACTGCCGTCCGAGTTACCGTGCTTATAGACCGCAATGCATTCTGCTACAGTAGCCATAATTTAAAGTGATTGTTTGAAGAGCGTTATTAGTGCCACTATGGCCGTGCTTAATTCAACGAAGCCAAAAAAAATATGGACACAAACAAATTTATGAGCAGCATTTAATCAATAAAAGTCAAATAAACAATCAAAAAACTGAATATGGTAAAAGCATTCAAATATGTAAGCAGTAATAATTAGTTCAAATATGGTGGGGTCAATATCAACATCGGCGGAGTGGGGGGTGTCAAAGACGTGATCTCTTGCGTGGTAGATCCACTTGAATTCGTTGTCAGGGCATGATGATATGCTGATGAAATTGATCCCCACTCTCCCCCAAATTGCGCTCGATCTCATCGACTTGCCCACCGGCGCTTTCTTGAGAGTGCTCTTGGTGCGACAGATTTGGCGGTTGTTCAGCGCTTCGATGACTAGACTCTCAGGCACTGCAGCTACTTCAGATTAATAATTGATTTTCTTCGTCATGATGCTTTTTCCATGGATCGCTGAGGTTGGACTGCACCAATACGCGTTTGTTCGCTTCTCGGCATAATAGTTTCCCGTTTGCTGCGATGAATCGATGCTGATGCTTGTACTTCAGCCCCTTGCTGATACCTTCAACTGCACACCCAGAACTAGCTGCAACAGCCTTTACCCACAGATCGTGCTCTTGAGGTGCTTTTGGCAGCGCAAGAATAGGCATTTTTACTGACGGCGAAAATTGCAGACACTGTGTCAAACAGATACAAGGCAAATGCGGGGAATTATGAACAGTGTTGATTATTTAATTAGCGATAATTGATTCTGCAAAAATAAACCCTGAATTGAAGGCGAAAGTGCGTTGAACGATTTTAGGATTTCGGGTTCGATGTGTATGATTTGAAATGACGTCGTTCTGCGCCGCTGACTCAGCCGAGAGTAGTAGCCCAAGGCTTCAAATACTATTGTTGGCGTTGCAATCATTCGTACTGTGGTGCTTGAAATGCGCAGTTGCGTGTACGGTTCCGGTTTTGTCGACGATTTATATGAGCACTTCATTGCATATTATGCTACGTTAGAAAATTGCGGGCACGTTCTCCCTTAATTATCAGGAAAAACGTAGGTCATCGAAAGGCACAAGTCCTAGGAGAGACCTGTAGTGCGACGCAGTTGGGCTCAGACTGTCACAGGTCTCATATAGGCACACCACATGCGCACTAACTGGCTATCCACAGAACAACCTGAAAAGAATTAAGAATACTACTCGCAAGTTTATGCACTATAGCGAACGTAAATTTTGAGTGCAAATACTTATGAGAAAACTGTGATAAAATAAAAGCATCACTCCTACAGATAGCATTGAGCGCCACTTTTTGCACTTGAAATTTAGTATGAATATCTGATATGTTCTTGATTAGTATAGATAATTCAGTAAACTCTTTATTCACACACAGTCCTCACACGCAACGATAGAGTGGGTAGAAACCGCTAATGCACAACCCTCGACCCTTACGGACGGGTGCAATATCTTCACCCGCAATGTTTTGTCTGAGCAATATTGCGTTCAGCTATTCGAAACGCCATAGTTACCCAAACAGAAAGAAGACGGTGACAATATGGTACATCAAATGTGTGTCGAGAAATAAACATAAACCCATTTAAACAAATGACATATTTGACGTCGAATAATACAGACGGCTACGAAATTAGCGTAAGCAGTTCAAATTTTGATTGATAAAAAGATGCAGTCATAATATATCGAATATAAGAAACGACGTAATGTTATCTAAAGTTACCCTTACTGATGAATTGGTTTAAATATTAAAACAAATTTACATCAACAGAGTAGACGATACAAGGCATGGATTCATTACAGGCATGAATGCTGATATAGGGCAGCGCCGTTCTTGGCCAACCGCCAATTCGTTTCGAATTATGTTAAAATCCTTTTACAGAAAACATACTGCGAGCATAGATATTAGTTAAGCTCAACAAGCCATAATTCGAGCGCGGAAATGGATTTTACACCAGATATTAAGTATAAGAAAAAAATTGCGCCGATTTGTGTAAGAACTTCTAGCATGTGTATGTTAAGCACTTTCCAAAGCGAGTTCGTCTTCGATTTCGTAAAGATCTTCGATCAGGCACTTGGCGCGACTAAGCACAGCTTTCCTGTGCTGTTCAATATTTTCATTGCCCATCATGCCAAATTCGGTCCGCACAAAGCTTTCAAACATGGGAACCACCATAAGGGCGCCGTGACGGAACAGATGCTTGTAAGCGTATATGATCTGTGCAACTGTGAACGGCGGTTCTTTCCCCAGTTTTGCCTTGAGAGAGGTATGGTAGTGCTCAAATAATTCTTCCAGGTGCTCACGTCGGACGTCTGTTCCCGCCGAGCTGCATAGAAGTCGCACAAAGTCTTCGCCTATGCAGCCTGGATGAACAAGCTGAAAATATTATTTATGATGTATGTTGCCGCATTTCTTTGAG
>NIUQ01001858.1:0-26525 GCA_002796945.1 Plectus sambesii
CGGCATCGGCTATTTGATCTGGCTGCTGTCGTTTAGCAAACTCAAGGTCGTCGACTGGAATGAATCGTCCGCGGAAGTGCTCAAATGGACGCTGGTTGTTTCGATGGGCCTTATCTTCGCTATTAGCCCGGTTCAGTAGCTTTTCTTTTTTCTCAAAACTTTGTTTTTGGACTAGTGTCCGATGGAAACATCATCATCAATGTCGCATTTAATTAACAAAATAAAATATATTCTATGCCTCAGTTATTCCTGAAAGAGACTGTTGATAGAGCGATCATTATGAAAGGGACTGCATATAACTAGAAATGTACATAATAAAAGAGCCGTTATTACAGGTGTTCCGAAGCGTGTCATTGATCGCGGCTTTGAATGCGCTTTCTCGACAAGGACAGACGATTCTGACAGTGTTCGTGCTGGCGATGGTGATGGAGGGGCCGATGCAGCACATCGTGGGCAACTTTGAGCGCACCGCCGATTCCACTTTGTGTCACATGCATATGGAAACCGAACTTGCCGTTGAGCGAGTTCGCCTGCTCACTGGACCTATTGAAGATCACTTGAAGAATGGATTCGGTTCGTTTAGTTATTTATCACTTTATTTATAATTACCTTAATAAATTAAGTCCAGACAGGTTTCATGAACTTCAAGATATGTTTGTATTGTATCCTTATTTCTCTCGCGGGTAATAGAGGTTGGTGTGGTTGCTGGTGGGGCTCGGCGGGGTGTGATTATTCAGCGAGGAACGTTCTAATAAACCATTGGTGCCAGAGAGCGGTCGGAACGCAGCAGTGTGACTGATCAAAATAATCTCACTCAATTACAGTGTGACAGTTTGACCTTATGCCAAAAATAACTGCTTGATGCTCATATAGTATCTATTAAAATATCCTGAATTTCTTGGATACTCTTCGACGTGTTATCCTTTGATTGATTTTCCATTTTCAGGTGGCAGCACAGAACTGGGTCGGAAAGTGTTGGAGGCGGTAAAAGGTATTGTGGATCCGTTTGGTGCTGAACTCGTCCGAACCGACGAAGACGAACGTATGGAAGAGCAAGACGAAAAGGGCAAGGTACAACTGAGATTAATATTATTTAGCGATCGTTTACATATTAATCTCTTTTTTACGCCTATATTTGCGCCATAATGTCAGTTTAGGCGACGGTTAAACTTAAATAATAGCGGGTTTTGTTGCACAAAAGTGAATGAAATAGTCATGCATCCGTAATATTTGAATGACAACTTTTGCACGTATTACCGAATTATCTTTACAGCTTATGACCAGTATTGCTTCTTGGTGTAAAGCGAATTTTAAAGTAACTAAATTAATTTTATATTATGCTACTAAGCAACCGCGGTGCTAATATAACTTAGCTATTTATCGCTATAAATGAGTTTCCCACTTAGTTTTAAATAAATATATTAGAGGTGCAACGCTCCTGTTAACCAGTTTCTTACATGTCTTAAATACTATAGCCAAAAGTTGAGTAAACTTCGTCCTTTTCATACTACAGGCGCTTCTGGAAAGATTGAAAGCTCTACGCGGTGAAGTCCCAACAACAACAACTACTGAGGAACCCGCGTGGAAGAAACTGAAGACGAAATCGGCGCAATTGTTCGCAAAGAGAATGCAGTTTCGCTGTAACGATATCTTCAACCACGCCGCCGGTCTTTGCTTCGACTCCCTCGCCGATATGAAGGTATTGTATTGGTTCGTAGCCCGCAGTTATCCCCTTCCTTGATCGATATAAAACTTTCCTGATTAGTCTTAAAATTTTTGCGAATAATAACGCGAATCCGGCGCAATGTGCGTTGTGCGTTTGAAGCTGAACTATTTAAAAAATGTTTCCCATATTAGATTTTAAATTGCCGCGCCAATAGTACGCAAGTGGGATGTGGTTATTGATGTTTTATATAAGGCGTAACGCTATGGAGATTGAGTTAATGGATCATAAGCGACCTGTAATCGCTGCATCACAAATTAGCAATTTCAGCCAACTTCTGTAGCGATTACATCACCAGTCCATTATACTTTTACCATTGTTTTATGCAATAACCACCTCTTTAAGGATTTGTGCTACAAGAAAGTAATCTTTCCGATCGACCAGATGTTCTGCGGCGATTTCGACGTGTTGAATCTGTGTCAAATTATCTCAAAGCGAACGTCGTCAGTGTCGGTCTGCTCATCGCCGGAAGAAACCGATCCGGCCATCACCACCGACTTTGACGATAAGATGCAAAACGTCGAGAACATCTCCCACGCGCTCAACGACGAGTTGCTACTTAATGTTAGTCAAATGCGATTTATTTGGTTTCTTCAAGAAATTTACCGTGTATTTTCCAATAAAGTCCTGGGCGTTTATTATTTCAAATTAGGATTGATGGGCGTTAAATGCAAGAAATACGGTTGGCAGAATGTCAATGACGAGCGTGGCATATTCGGCGCTTGTTTCGGTCTACCCGCTTACGCTCATTACTTTTTTAGGTCAATGATTGAAATGTATACTTGAGATGGTTCTGGAAGTTTATTATTGACCTATACTGCGCAGGCGTTTGTTGCTTTAATCACCCCGAAAAAGGGCGTTTATTAATGCAATCCAGGCTTGAGTGAGCGTTAATTGGAAGAACTATGGTATTAAAAAAAACAATTACCATTACAATCACATTATATTCAGCTGCATTTTGTGACAATCGAAAAGCCGCGTCTGCTGCGAGTCCGGCTGCTGCGCGACATCAAACTGCGACTGACGGCGCAAACGGACTGGCTGAAGCTGATCGTGGGATTGGCGCTGTCGTCGCTGAACGCGATGATGACAATCTTCGTGTACTCGCTGTTCAGCGACGCCTACAACTTCGTCAACAGCTACTTGACCGACATCGACTTCTTCAACCGCTTCACTACTGACTACTTTTGGCGCATCGACGAACGCCGCAAGTCGAGGATGGTCGCTTCTCTCGCCCCGCTGACAAAGTTTGAAGCGAAGAAATTTCGCCTGAAGAAGCCCTTTAGCGGACCAACTAATGAAGATGTCAAAGAGTCGCTGCTTCCGCTTGTCAAGTGGCTCGCCGTCTCGCTTGTTGTCTGCGGCGTCGTCTTCCTCGATCTCTACTATTATGGACTGCTCAATACGGTGCGTATTTTGTCAGTTAGAGGTTTCTTATCGAGTTCGGCGACCCCCATCCCCGTTTTTGCCAATGCCATATTTTTTCGAAAAACCTTGTT
Organism: Plectus sambesii; assembly: GCA_002796945.1. Classification (NCBI taxonomy): domain Eukaryota; kingdom Metazoa; phylum Nematoda; class Chromadorea; order Plectida; family Plectidae; genus Plectus; species Plectus sambesii. The sequence goes on from NIUQ01001858.1 coordinate 3,223, forward strand.
TCTTCAATGGAGTTATTGAATTCCTCTCATCTGACTCGATTGCTGGTGAACCATCGATTGAACTTTCTTCAGCGTTCTCTTATTATTTTATATCCAAATGAATTTAACATGAAGAATCAGTTGTAATAAAATTCGCTTTGTTGCTGAAAATGAATTCCCATCAATTACAGGTCGCGCAGCGCGGAACGTTGACTGCTCGTCACAAGGGACAGCATTTGCATCATTTGATTGTTCGTTCGCACATCATCTATCTCAAAAGGGCTGCTTAGAGTTGACGCGAAACGTGATGAAGTCGCTTTATGCTCTACCGATTATATTTATGCATTCTTGAAAATGAATGACGCATGAAGTGACACTATCACATAAGGCGTTATCTCTAATCAGCCCTTAGCATATAAGGGGATTGATAAGCGTTGGTTTGAGGTGGAAGGCGATGGGATTCTAGCGAATCTGACTCGCAAAATCATCGGCTTCAACTTCACACGCGTCCTCAGCTCTGAGATGACCAACGAGCACTGCCTCGTGGTGCCGCTGGCACCCGACTGGACCTTCACCACCATCAACATCTTTCTGCCTCTTTGCGGCATGCTCTTGCTCCAGGTCCGTTCCTTCTAATAAACTCTTGTTCGTTTATACTTAAACGATAACAAGTATTATTCGGCATGTTTCAGTTAGTAGTAACTAAGTTGATCATACGATATCTGCACTTTTTGATGAAGGATTTGGTGTAATCATTTGTTTTTTGTTCAAGTAGAAAAGTAACATTTCAGTATTGTGCTTAACCTACCTACTAATACATATACTTTTGACAATATGTATACCCATTATTGCTTACATAACTAAGAAGAAAGTGCAAAAAGCGCACATATTAAAACATAGCACATTAACTAACCAATTTCACTCCATAGCCATCGACAATGGTCTCACCACGAAATTTCTCCCTGTTTCAGGTCATCTTCAGTTTCATGATCGGCAGAGTGAAGCTCGGCGTTACGGGATTCATCTTTCGCAAGAGGGCCAAGGCGCGTATCTTGCACTTGTACAACAAGATGCTCCGCGAACGCTCCGAGTACCAACGCGTTGCGAGAGCGCGAATCCGGTATCAGGTCGCTCGCAAGCTGCTGCATGGCTTGACTCTGTCAGTTGCCTATTAACGTTTACTATTTCTCACTTCTGTAAACGTAATATTGCAGCAAGTGGACGAATCGCATTTGGTTTCAACGTGTGATCGACAAATTTCTTCCAACTGGCATGTGTCTGCTCTGCGAAGAACGCGCGAGACCGAAGAGTATGTTGCTTTGCTGTCTTCATTAAGACTGATATGTCACTCAGGCGTCGATTGTATTTCAAAATCAGTGGGTTTGCAATGCGAAAATGAAAGAGTTAATGATTCATTCTTGGTGTCTGAAGAACAAGCCTAGTCCGGCCTTCAAAAGTATTATATTTGACACCTTATCGACACAAATCATTTTTCAGATTTGATATTTTGCGAGCGGGACATGTGTAAAGCGACGTTCTGCCACCGATGCTTCGAAGATTTCGGATCACAGTGCTATGCATGCATGGTAATCAACAGTGCTGTTCAAGTGTCCAGCTCACAATTTCACGAAATTCAGTTGCTATTCAATTTTTTGAAACTGGAACCGAATTTGATCCATTTTTATTTTAAATCAGTAATTTATGAAAATATTTTCAACAGATACCTTAAATTTGGGCACATTTGACCGCAATTTGTGGCTATTTCAATAAAGTAATGACATCTCACGCATTTTAAGATTTGCTTATTTTCCCTTTTTCTGCCACAGGTCCCATTCTTAAGTTATAAATCCTCTGGTGGACTCAGTGTTTTTCATTATCTCTGAGACTGTGTTGATCTCTGAACATTGCTGATAAATAAACCGTCGACTGATTGAATGTTTTGCTTATTTCTTGCAGGCCGAAGAAGGAAATGTTACTACAGAAACGACTCGCACTAATTCTACCGCTACTGCAACAAAAAGCTGAGCAACGGCCACAGTCTTTCATCTTCGACCTCTATGCCTTTTTGTTAACCTATGTGATTGTTTGTATTCTTGTGCCATTTGACATTTGTGTCCGAAATCGATACCATCATCTGTTTCTCTGTGCAAGCTCAGGGCTAGTCGTGTTTTGTGTTCTGTTTGTTTGTTTCATCAAAATTATCGGTGCTCTTGTGTTGTTTATTACTGGTCGATTTTGTACCGTCGAAATAAATATCTAGTTCCACTTCAGAGTCGTTGGTCAGCACTTAGTTGATGCAGCGATTGCAACTCACACTAAGGTTGAAGTCCTACTTAACGCTGAGGCCAAGTATATGCCATATGTGAAACTGTAGCGTTAGTAAAATTGATGAAACTAACCTATTGTTCGATTTGACTAATTTAGCCGTTCGAAGAGCCATCTACTTTGCAATTTTCAATACTGATTGTATGGATCGTTGAGGGGTAGTTGTCGATTGGTTTCGACAGGAACCGAAGCTGTATTGCAGTGAGTCTCGAAATGTATTTTGAAAGCCCGTTCGTCGGTCACAGTTGCGAAAGCGATTTACTAACAAAAAGCAGTAGAGGTATGAATGTTTTAACCGCAAATTTCTCGTATCTTAAATCATCTGTTCGAGGATGGCTATTCGAGGGATCGTGCTTACGAGATCGGTCTATTTCAAAAATTTCTGTCCGAGAAGCACAGTTTTCAATGCAAGAGAGACTTGAAAGGGATCCAAAAGAGAGTGCGAGAGGAGGACAGAAGAGAGCGAAAACAAGCTGGAGGGAGATGGGATAAGCTTGTCCGCTACCTGATATCTTAACCATCTTCACCGTGATAAGATTTTATTCAATGAATAAAATTGCACAAAATCTGCAGCAGTGTTAGGAGTCAGGGCGACACGACTGAACCTATCTTTTGACAATAATAGTAAGCTTTCTTCACAGAATGCTTCCACTATTAGTCGCTCAATTGCCTTAGAAAAAATTAAGGAACACATTGAAACCCAAAAAAATCTGACATTGCTTTGCACCACATATTATCCCATCTCGCTCACTCTTCATTCGCTCGCGTTCATTCCATCAATCTTACATCTTACGACTTGAAAAATTAAAAAATAAATTTTCTTTTTGAACAAAATGTCTCTCGCGCCCGTTGTTCCTCGAATAGTGGGCTTCCAAACAAAAAATTTTAAACAGATTGATCACGAACAGCCGCCCTCAAACAGCCGCCCTCGAATCGATGGTTCTTCAAACAGATGAACAAGAAGCTAGTCTAGCGGCACGCGAAAAACTGCAGTTGGCCGTCGGGCGGGTGATTAGGGACAGTTTAAAGTAATGCTGTTGGGCAGTAGGCAAAAATAAACTTTTTCGCTTGCCACGACCGACGGTCTGCGCTCGCGTTGGTGCGGCACTTGCTTGCTACGTACCAGCGGATAACGGTTGCTTCACAAACACCATCTAACTGTGAATAAAACGCTATCAAAGAAAAATCATACGGCAATCACAACAGTGACTATCGGTATAATAGATCACTACCGATCACTTGTGACAAGATCTAGGAAAGGAGTTCAGAAGAAGAGGAATTACATTTTTGTCATATTGTGCTTACGTTTCGAAAGAACTGACTAACATTAACGAACAACCGGAAGCAAAAAGAGCTGTCAGCTTTGTTTTGAGCACGCGTAGTCCCGTTTTCTCTGCTTGTTATCGATCTGACTTTATTCGAAGACCGACTAGAAGAATGAGTCAGCCCTTAGCAGCGCTCCCTGCAGCAGGTACTATCTATTAGTTGTAATCATCACCAGATAGCGTTATATATTTCATTTCAGCCTCTTTAGACTTGAACGGCATTGGACAGACTGCGCAGGAAGATGGAGGTCAACGATTCGATCCCCAGGTAATCGTTCAATAGCAATACCTTCGAAAATATTTGACTTACCTTGTACTTTCAAAATACACATTGTATTTGATGCTCAAAAGATTGGCGCCCAAAATATCGAGGCCGAAATATCGAGGTCCAAAATATCGAGACACCGTAATATCGAGGTCCAAAATATTGAGATTCAGACATCTCAGTTTTATTTTTAAATTTACACACCTAAATCGTCGAAATCAGTCGCTAACACATGCCAGTACGTGAAAGAGTGATAAATGAAGCAGAACACATAGAGAATAATGCAGTGATCGTATTGAAATGAACAGCAAACATCAGCGATAACAAAAAGTTAAATGAAGCGAGACAAAGAGAAGTTAGCTTCAGTATTATTTGTTAATTTAAGTTGCGGAATTAGGATAACTTTGGCGCGCTTAATCGAGCGCGGGCTACGTTAGAGCGTGACCTTTGCATTTCGAATACATGTGCGCTCCAGTCTGACCTCAGCTATATAGTGTATTCATTCAATCATTTAGTCATTCGCATTCGTTATCCCTCCTGCTCTTTCGCATTATCCTTCGCATATTTTTCCACATTTTCTTCTGATCCATTATCACACACTGAAAGAGCGCTTCAATTGGCTCATTCCATATTTAATTACGGTATTAATCATACCACTGTGACACCATACACTTCCCATTCAGTTAATGAGAATAATAGTGTCTCGATTTTTTGGACCTCGATATTACGGTCTCTCGATATTTCGGTGTCTCGATATTTCGGTGTCTCGATATTTTGGACCTCGATATTTCGGCCTCGATACTTTAGGCGAAAGCCGCTAAAACACTGTATTTGCACCTTGTTTCTCTACTTTTATCACAAACAGAGAGCACTAATGAACATCTACTCTATCTTTTCAAAGAAAATTATTTTTTATTCCATACTTTCCAATTATGAGTTGATATGGGTCGTTAACATTTTAAACTGGATACAAAATATATGTATCATTCGATTATAATTTTACTTGATAAGATATATGTCAAAATGATGGTATAAATCGTGGGCATAATAAACGTAAGATATCAGTGTATGTTAATTAATAAAAATAGTTGAGGATTATAAATGGAGTAAAAAGCTTACTATTAATAAGGATTAATTGCAGATAGTATTACCGTACAACTTCGAAATAGGAAACGCAGCTGCCGAGGGAAATGGTTTTTTTGATTCATTTCGACAAAGCTTAGAGCAGCAGCGTGAAATCGTGGTCATCGAGGAACAATTACGACAACTCTGCAAACAGTTTGCACAAAACAACCCGCCAGAATGGTTTGAAAATGCTTTTTTTGCTGATGACAATCATAATAATGATAATAGCTCTAAAAAAGTTAAAAAAAACCAAAAATGAGAAAACCCAAAAAAATATAAGAAACCGTGACGATTATGTGCAAAAAATTGAAAAAAAAGATTATTGGGGGAAACCTAATATCGAAGGTAGAATACTCAGTGAAAAATATAATGTCAAGTTACATGTTATCGAACCGCACGATGCTACAGCTAAAAAATGGGTACACCAAATCATAGATGAAGATGGCTTTAAGTCTGTTGATGAACATGAAATTGATTACGGCGATAATACTATTGTACATATACTTAGCAAAGGCCAGTCTCATTTTGAACCATTACTCGATAAAAAGAAAATCCAAAAAAATAATAAAGCGAAAAAACAAAAAAAACTACAGTTTGATAGTTCTAAAGCTATCTCAACTAGATACGAAATAAATAATGACGAGAATGAGGATAATCGTAGACAATCAGAAGCTACAAATCAAGTTGTGCAAGATGGTTTTAGGACAAAAAATATAAACACACAGACAAGTATTTACAACACAGAATTGCTTGTGCCAGCTGGTGAAGGTAATTTCGAAGAAGCAAAGAGCCTTAAAGTAAAAGAAGCAGATGTTAATGTTAAAAGTTCTGACGGTGAAATACAAATACAAATAACTACTGAAGCAAGTATTATTCAATTATTACAAAATAGTACATTTCTTGCTGCTTTAGTACACGATACTAGTAAGACCGTTAATAATACAGGACCTGAATTTATCATTCAAAAAGCTAGTCGTTCAAAACGGTCTTACTTAGGTGACGTACTCAAGTTCGGCTGGAAAGCTGGCGGGAATCAATTGGTTAAAAAAGCAGATAAATGGTTGGATAGAGCAAGAATATATACTGGTTTATATTCAACTGTAACGAGCTTTCTTGATCCTTCAAATGAGGATGTAATCGATAGTTTAAAGGAGCAACTGAATGTTCAAGTTGATAGTTTAAAAGGAGATCATCGCCTTACTGATAGTAATTTAGGTAGATTGCTACAAGGGCAAAACGCATTGCAACTTAGTAATGCTGCAACTAATCAAGGTCTTAACAAAAATAGCGAAGCAGTAAATAATGTTGCTGTAGAAGTACATACAAATTATGATGGTATAAGTAAGAATTTTGCTGCTGCAAACAAAAATTTAAGAGCAATAGAGAACAATTATAAGGAAATTCAATCTGTCGGAGAGAGAGTGAATAAAAACCGTGATTCAATTCAATCTGTCGGAGAGAGAGTAGACAGAAATCACAATTCAATTCAAAACGTTGAACGGGGTGTAGACAGAAATTTCGATGAAATGCAAAAAGGCTTTAATAGGTTTGGTCAAAATCTCAATAGAAATCTAGAAGCAATTAAGGATGTTAATGCAGATGTGGATAGAAATTATGACACAATATTGCAAGGTATTTATAGTAACCAAGCAAATTTTTCCGAATTGAAAAAGCTTATGAATCAGGGGAGGTATGAAAACGCAATAAAACATGCTCTAACGCAAGATTTTATTAATAAAGGAAGAAGAGAAAATGCAGAAAATTTTCAACTAACTCGGAATTTAATAAATAAAGGAAGAGAAGAAAATCTGGCTGGTTTTTCTAACTTAGCAAGACTTAGCGACAGAAATTATGTTCAAATATTAGAAAGTAGAATGGAAACATTAAAAGGTTTTTATAATTCGTATCAATTACTAGACAGAAATTTAATGGCCACAAACGATGGCAGAGCTGAAAACTTAGCTAACTTCAATATAACTCATACCTTGATAGGTCAAGTAGGCGATGAGGTTGAAAGAGCTAGGCTGCAAGGTATGGCTGAGCGTTACATATATTTCTCATATACAGAGAACTTAATAAACCAAACGAGAAATCAAACTTTATCAGCTATAGAACAAACAAAAACTGAAATGCAGCAAGCCTTTAGTAATGTTTTGGAATCTATAAATAAATCGAGAATAGAACCTCTAATTTCACAGTTAATCACTTTTATAGAATATTTCACGAAGGAGAGAAAAGCGATAAAAGAGCTCTCGAAGGAGAGACGAATTGCTAAACTTGAAGAATCGAATGGTGTCCTATATTATTTTAAAAATTCGAGAACTCCAATGCAGGCAAACAGTTTGTACTCACTTTTACATGATATTATCAATCGAAGTTTTGCTATTCCAGAAAATGCAAATGATGAAACAGCATTTACTGTACTTGATCTTCTGTGTTATGGAACACAAACTTATGCTTCTGTAATGAATTTTGTACATGAAGAGTACGCTTATCTTGCTGATTTTTATTATCAAAAAAATGACCTCGAGAAGTTTAATAACTACTTTTCTTTGTTTCTAAATAATTTTGATGATTTTAAAAGTTCATTAAGCGACACCAGTAGTAGAGGTCTGGTTGACATGATAATCGATACATTACGTCAAACAAGAGAACTGGAGTTCATTAAAGATAAAAGAGGAGACATGGTTAAACTTGCTTCAGAAAAAGTAGAACTTTTAAACACGCTGAAATCTGCTCTTGAAGAAAGTAATAGGCATTTGCATCAGGACATATTTCAAAATACACCAAGAAAACTTACAAGGAAGCCAGACTTTTCTAAAACAGAAGTAAGGACACCAATTGGAGAATGGGAGGATAGAAAAAAAGTCAGTTATGCAATACAACTTGTAAGTGAATACGGTTATTCTAGAGTTAGTGAGTGGTCGGAAGGCTTCACAATTTTAGGAAAAGCAAATCCGACCCTTAAAATACCAATTGATTCTCTAGGAAGAACACGTCTAATCTTTAGGAGAATTGACAACAATAAACCAGAACTTGTTGGTATTGTTGAAGACAGAAATCAAACAGAATTTAGGGATATTAATAAAGATCTTTATAATGCAGCAACGAGACCAAATGAGGAATTAGCTATAGGTGAAATAGAAATATTTATAAATAATGGTGCTGATGTTAATGCAAAATACAGCGAAGGAAGACAAGCAATTCATGCTGCTGCACAAAGTGGTAATTCTCAAATTGCCCTAGCTTTGATAAGAAACGGCACTGATACCGATGCAAAAGATGTATATGGTTATGCTCCAATTCATATAGCAGCTGAAGCTGGATATGAAACTTTTGTTGCAACTTTAATAAGTAATGGAGCAGATATTAATGCAAAAACTAACTTTGAATTAACACCGCTCCATATTGCTACTAACAATGGGCATGAAGATACTGTCAGAAGTTTAATGCAAAGTGACAAAACTGATATTAATGTAAGAGCATATTGGAATTATACTGCTTTACATATCGCTTCAGCCACTGGGCAGCAAGAAATTGCTGATCTTTTAGTTCAAGATAGTAGAATTGATATAAACGCAAGATCCTTAGGAGGTTTTACTCCTCTACATGTTGCTGCTTCTTTTGATAGTAGCGGTATTGTTACTGCATTATCTACCAATAATAGAACTGATGTTAATGCAAAGTCCAAAGAAGGATTGACAGCTTTACATTTAGCATCAACTGGTGGTAATTATGACGCAGTTGCGGCCTTATTAGAAAGTAACAGAATTGATATTAACGCTGAAGCTACAGGTAACATGACAGCTCTTCACTTTGCTGCAGCAGCTGGGAGTTTAGATATTGTTAAGCTTTTGATTAAACAAAATAAAATCAATATTAATGCCAAAACAGTTGATAACTGGACACCACTTCATTTGGCTATCGCGCTTAAAAAAGAAGACGTTGTTTCAGAGTTATTAAAAATCGAAAACAATGAATTAAATTCAAAAGCAGAAGGTGACTTAACGCCATTACATCTTGCAGTAGTAACTGAACAAAGTGGTATTGTATCAAGTTTATTAAACAAGGGAGCACTTATAGAAGAGCAAGCTCAGGGTAATTTAACAGCACTTCATTTGGCTTCTATGTATAGTAACAAAGACATTTCTTCTACCTTACTTAGTAACGGTGCAAGCACTATAGCCAAGGCAATGGATAATTTAATACCACTGCATCTAGCAGCTATTTATAAGAATAAAGAAGTTGTAGATGTTCTATTACAAAACAGTACTCCGGTAGAAGTTGACGCTAAAGCTGCTAAGAATTTAACACCTTTACATTTTGCAGCTGCTTCTAATGCTAAAGAAATTGCATTGAATTTAATACAACATAACGCAGTTATTGATGCGCAGGATAGTAAGGAACGCACTCCACTTTATGTTGCATTTCAATATAATAACACAGAAGTAGCTACAGCCTTGATTAATAAAGGTGCTAATATAAATCTGCGTTTAGTAGACGGGAAAACTTTATTACATCTTGCAGCTGAAAATGGTGATGATTATGCAGTTATCAATCTTATAGATAATAAAGTTGCTCTTAATGCATCTGATAACTATAGTTGGCAACCATTACATTTTGCAGCAACTTACGGTAAAACGCGTACATGTAATATTCTGATAAGTAGAGGGGCTAATATAGATGCAAACGGTAGGTGGAGTGGACAAACTGATGGTGTAGCTTTACATTTGACATCATTACACCTAGCCGCAAAGAATGGTCGTCAAGAGACAATTTTAGCTTTATTGGACAGAGGCGCTGACATTAATGCAAAGTCAAATTATAGTGATGATCCATTAGGTACTGAACCATCTGTGACAGCACTACACTGGGCTGCAAAAGCTGGACATGTAGAAGCCGTCCGTGCCTTGCTTTATCGTAGTGCTGATATTAATGCAAAAGACAATTATGGTATTACACCAATTCTTTTAGCAGCAAAGAACGGTAAAACAAAAATAGTGAATATTTTATTAGAACATAACTCTAGCCTTATCAGTTCAAAAGCAAATCACAATTGGACGCTTCTTCATTATGCTGCTTGGAATGGTGATAGTGACATAGTCTTAGCTTTATTAGAAAAAGGCGCTGATATTAACGCAAAGTCAAACTACATTGACGATCCATTAGGTACAGAGCCGTCTATAACTGCCCTGCACTGGGCTGCTAAAGCTGGACATGTAGAAGCTGTACGTGCCCTGCTAAATTGTGGTGCTGATATTAATGCAAAAGACAAACTTGGTAGAACTCCAATTCACTCGGCAGCAGATAATGGTAAAACAGAAGTCGTAAATATGTTAATAGAGCATAATTCTAACCTTATTTATGTAAGAGATAACAATTATATGTCGCCTCTGCACCTAGCATCATGGAATGGACATAAGGAGACAGTTTTAGTTTTATTAGATAAAGGTGCTGATATTGGTGCAAAGTCAAATTTTACTGATGATCCAAGTGGTACTGAGCCATCTGTAACAGCGTTACATTGGGCTGCAAGAGGTGGACATATAGAAGTAGTTCGTGCCTTGCTAAATCGTGGTGCTGATATTAATGCGAAAGACAAACTTGGTAAAACTCCAATTCACTCGGCAGCAGATAATGGTAAAACAGAAGTCGTAAATATGTTAATAGAGCATAATTCTAACCTTATTTATGTAAGAGATAACAATTATATGTCGCCTCTGCACCTAGCATCATGGAATGGACATAAGGAGACAGTTTTAGTTTTATTAGATAAAGGTGCTGATATTAACTCAAAGTCAAATTATAGTGATGATCCAAGTGGTACTGAGCCATCTGTAACAGCCTTACACTGGGCTGCAAGAGGTGGACATATAGAAGTAGTTCGTGCCTTGCTAAATCGTGGTGCTGATATTAACGCAAAAGAAAAAAATGGTTATACACCTTTACACTTAGCAGTGTATTATGGCAAGACAGAAACGGTGAATATTTTAATAGAACGTAACTCTTGCCTTCTTAATATAAAAGAAAAGTATGGAAATTCACCATTGGATCTTGCAATCAGCAAAGGTTATGGCAATATCGCTTCAGCTTTAAGAAATAAGGGTGCTACACGTAAGAAAAGATCTGCAAAACGAAATGCTTTTAGCAATAGTGTGCCTCGACTACCGCAGTATAAGAAAGTTGAGCAGAATAGTTCTTATAATGTTAAAGTTCTTTCTACTCAGTTATCGCTAACAAATGCTCCCACTATTGACAATCAGTCGCAAAAACCATATGATGCAAAAAACCTATCAGCTGTAAGTGTTAGTAGTTTTCTAAGCAGTGAAAATGCTTCTTTAGTTAACTGTCTTGCTGATGCTTTAGATGATGTTTCAAGCAAGCGCTATCAAACTTTAAGGAATAGAGGAGTGGCGTTTATTCCAAATACACGAATTGCAGTTGATTTTGCTCTCAAAAAATTTGATTCATTTATGAAAAGGAAAGTACGAAATTTGAGTTCAGAAGAGAAAGTAAGAATTCGTGCTGAGCTTGAAAATGCACGTCCAGAAATAATAGCAAGTTTGGAAAGAGGAGTGGAATATAACGGTAATGTTGGGCTGGATGATGTTTTGAAGAAATGTAAAGAGTGTTTCTGTAAAAACATTTTATTCGAAGCTAAAGTATCAATTTGTATTTTCGGTCTATAAAGTAGCCAGCTAATAAAAGTAAGTCTGTTAACAGAGTAGTATAGTCTCAATAAGCTTGGGTTAAAAATTTAATTGTGTATATAAGCATTTTGCGACCCATACCTGCGCGAATTTGATTTTTTTGGCGTGTTTGGATAGCCTAGGATTGGAGGATAAGTCTTTAGGCAAGTTTTGGCCTGGAAATTCCGAACAAGTTTTTGCCAAAAATACTCAAAAAATTCCCATTTTCAGATTTATCTCTTCGTTTACATTTGAGTAATACATAGAAACATTAATTTCGATTATATTTAGCTTTCTAGTCATCAGATTTGAATTTCCCACCATACTCGAAATGGAAAGTGTTAAAAAAAATCCGACATCATTTTCGAAAGTTGTTCACTTAATTATCCGAGAATGTTAAATTTCACTCAAATTTAAAATTGTTTTTGCATATTTTGTCAATAGAAGCATGGTGCTTTGAAAAAGTCTGTCTTATGATGGACAATATCTTTTTGGAAATTCAACAGCTCTTCGCCGCAACGTGAGCTAGGGCTTCATGTTGACATCTTCTTGGAACAATTGACTACGAAACTGGACCTGTTTTTAAGCCAGCTTCAATCGTGAAATAAAAGGTAAGGAAAGTTAATTGAGTTTGCTTAAATTAGTAAATACCTGAGCATACTTTTTGCAATTTGCATGCGAATCACGAATGCGGCATTATATACAGTAGCGAATATTGATAATACAGACGCAAAAGTTTTTGAAACTGGTACATCTTCTCGCGCTCGCAATTCGGTTCGTCGCTCGTATGCGAACGCTTAAAAATTCTTGGTGCATTATCCGCTCTCTTCTTCACACGTCGCATGCGAACTGCGAAAGTATGTTCAGGCCTTAAACACAAATACACTCAAACAGTATAAAAATTGCTACTTTCAGATTTTGATACGCTACCGCATCAGAATTGACCGCAGCACGATTGGCTGCTAAATGGAAAAAGGTTCTGCGTGTTAAAGTCCAAAGCTAATCCGGATATGCATGTATCGTCTACTCTCTGAGGCGTTGCTTATCGCCGATCGTTCCGTGTTTGACAGGTCGACATAAACGCGTCTCTGGTATATTTATCCATATGTAGCCAGGAAAATATCGTAAGATTGTAAACTGTATGGCAGTGGGTCCCATCAGAGCAGCAGCTCTTACCTTTCTGACTACAATCTGCATTATTTTGAATTTTTGTCATGCAATGACATGAGTCTGGCAGAATAGAACCGAGGCCTTGTGCCGAAGCATTCGCATACGTTTTAGAGCAAGTAATGAGAAAGTATTTCACAGTATTCGATTTTTCGCCTGCCTAGGTGGTACGACAGATTTCCTGTGCTTACCTTGTCTTAGTCGCCGCTGACAAGGTACTCTACGGGCGAACTATCGCTGATGTTATTCAGTCGTTCGATGGTCTGATCAAGATGAGCCAGTTGTGAGCCTACTGTAGTGCATGTGATAAACAGCATCAGATTAATTCTGAATGATTATCGATCTCTTTCACTGTTAGCGGAGGGCTCTCTGGCGGTGGAGAATCACGATTGAATCAAAGCCGCCAAGAGCCGGGGTTCGACTCCCCCAGTGCTGGCGCTGCCAGCAGCCACCGCATCCGGGAATGCGGCCATTAACAGTCAATAGCCGAGATCTTTCAAGATTGCACTCATCAGGCTTATATGGTCACTCAAATTAGACGCTTTGCATCGGCGTAGAGGGCGAATGGCAGTTTCAGCTACGACTTGTTGAATAATCTCGATCAATCCGGTACTGCCTAAATTCGGCGGCGATTAAAACAAAGCGCAGAATTTCTGACGCTTCACATTGCTCGAAGTAAAGTCGCTATATAATCTTGACTGGATAATTTATTTACCTTCCAATATCCTGTCTCACTCACTGTCAGCAGTCAATGTAGGGATGTTTTTTACATTTTTGAAGCCCTTGATCATTTTATTATTACTAGTATAGTGACTATTTTTCGCATGTTTACTCTTGCCGTAAATGTATAAAGCTCAATAAACGATTTCTTGTGTAAAAACAGTTGGATATAGCAAGCCATTTGAAATGCAACCAACTTTTACATTGGTCGGATGCGAATTGCGTCGTGGTTGGCGGGTCGTTTTTGATTGGTCTCGACAAGATGGCATGGACCGTACTGCAGTTTAGTCTCGAATCAATTTTGAAAGGCTGATCGATCGGCAATTAGTAAAACTCACGACGCTCACGACGCTCACGACGGAAAACCTCACGACGCTATCATGCGCCCAAAGGTCACACACGCGCACCTATCTACTGTAGCAGAAATGCGCTTCTCCGCTTCTCCGCTTTTACGTAATTCATTGCATAAATCGCAGCTAAGTAAACTATGCCTCACCTCTATATGCTATNAGCAGTAAATTGAAGTTGACACAATTCTGCTACAGTAGTTAGGTGCGCGTGCGTGAGTTTTACGCTCATGGTAGCGTCGTGAGGTTTTCCGTCGTGAGCGTCGTGAGCGTCGTGAGTTTTACTAATTGCCGATCGATCGGTCAGCATCATCAGCAGTAACTGCGAATTTTCTAGTCAAATAGTGTTCGAAATCGTTCACTGCTTCGAAAATCGAACGTCGTTGCACTATAATCATCTCCAGTCGAAAATTTCGATTAATCTCTGTTGCGTTATGTAATGACGTCTGACGGCAAGGCAGACAAATCAAAGGGCCGATATGAAAAAATCAAACATTTGGGCGAAGGACAGGTCTGATTTCTTTGATTGATCGCTGATTCGACTCTGATTGTACCTTCTTGTCAGTTCGCCAACGTATACAAGGCCAAGGATACGCTGAAAAATGAAATCGTCGCGATTAAAAAGGTAAGCAGTCATTTGATTTCGTAAAATTGATCGAAGCGGATGAAGCTAATTTAATCTGTGATAGGATGAACTGATGAAAAGTATGGTGTAAAAAAGGGTAGATTACGTCAGGATGAGGCTTCACGAGATTCACGCTTGAAGGAGGCAGCGGCAGCACAATGAACGTTTGATAGATTGCACTATTATTGCACTTTCGCTCTAAAAATTTGTTTTCTTGTCGATAACATTTCTTTATGCCTTGTGATTTACCAATGCTGATTGCTTTGCCTTTAGATCAAGATAGGATCGAGAGCGGAAGCAAAGGATGGCGTCAATCGGACGGCGTTGCGTGAAATCAAATTGTTGCAAGAACTGCATCATGATAACATCATCGGCGTAAGTGTTGATTGTCGTTTCTTCAGTGGATAATCGCACGCAGTACATTAAAGTAAAATATTTTTGCAGCTTTTGGACGTGATCGGTCATAAAACGAACATTCAACTCGTGTTTGACTTCATGGAGACTGATTTGGAGGTAATGATACTTTTATGACTATGAAGAATAAATAGTCAACGATGCTTAATAACTGTACTTTGCTAGCAAAACGTTTCATTTGTCTCGTTTATTGCAGCACGTGGTGAAAGACGATGGGATTATTTTGATGCCAGGCCATATCAAGAACATGACGCTTCAGATGGTTCTCGGCTTGGAATATCTTCACTTGCACTGGATTCTGCATCGGGTAAGTTGCGATTCATGCTCCGTTCCGCATAGGGCATTGACTTCCATGAGGAAATTTCTTGAATGTTCTCGAAATCCTCTGAATAATTCACGTCACGCAGGCCACGTGAACACAACCTCTAGAATGTGATTTAAAATTTATCAGGCACAAGTAGCTAAGTACAGTGGAATTCGTTTATACCGGTTTCCGGGAGACCGGCAAGTTTTGACCGGTATAAGCGAAATACCGGTATAACCGAACTTAATTGTATGGAAAAGTACGCTTTGGGACTGAAAATCTTGACCGGTATAAACAAAATACCGTTATAACCGAAACCGTTAAAAACGAATTCCACTGTACACTTGAACGGTAATATGAAGTTCCCCAGATCATTATGTCGATCGCACTTTATCTCTTTCACTGTTTGTCCGCCTAACAGTACTTCTTCGGTGTCGTTGTTCATCTCCAATGAACCTTTACCTACATTTGTTAGGCCCACTCC
The DNA here is from genome assembly GCA_002796945.1 of Plectus sambesii. Lineage (NCBI taxonomy): Eukaryota > Metazoa > Nematoda > Chromadorea > Plectida > Plectidae > Plectus > Plectus sambesii. The sequence continues at coordinate 18,992 of NIUQ01001858.1, forward strand.
CGGGCAAAGTGTAATGGCTAATATTTCACCTTGCTGTTTCTTACAGCGATGATCAACTAATCCGTCTTTAGGATCTCAAACCAAACAACTTGCTAATGAACGATCGCGGTCGGATCAAGCTAGCCGATTTTGGTCTGGCCAGGTTTTTCGGCTCTCCCAATCACACTTATACTCACCAAGTCGTCACTCGGTAGGCATATGCTTTCTTCAAACGGTTGGCTGCAGATATTATCTTTAATGTTTTTACCTAAATATTTTCAATATTTTTTATAGAGGTTTAACTGGATAAACGCAGGTATTTGTTGGCTCCCTCGTATGCTTTCTACGCTTTACAAACTCAAATAATTGCATGAAACGCATATATGACTCTTGGCTAGTTTCTGAAGCGTTGCATTCATATTTGGTATTTATTATATTTTACCCGCATCAGTAATTATTAAATTGTTTGTTATACTATTGGCAGTTGTGTTAGGGTTGATTGTATTTGAGTTTATTTATTTCAGATGGTATCGGGCGCCGGAGCTGCTGTTGGGTGCGAGGTATTACGGAACTGGTGTCGACATTTGGGCGATTGGTTGCATCATCGCTGAACTCCTTCTCAGGGCATGTTGGCAGTTAGCCACATCTATATTCTTTAATACTCATACTCTCTTTTATAGGTTGCTATCTTTCGCGGCGAATCCGACCTCGATCAGTTAGTGAAAATCTGCCAGGTTTTAGGCACGCCCACCGATAACGAATGGCCGGTAAGTGTACTTTTTTATTTTTCGAGCAGATAATTGAAAAATGGTAAATTAGTCTCGGCACCTTATAGTTTATTCGCTATTCTCATCGCTTTGCCTTCGAAATTAATCATGAACTTGTGTAAAATCATTCGATATCGCCACATTAATAGCATTTCGGAGTATTTTTCAAGAAAGGCAGCGATACTTCACTTGAACATTGCTATACCGTATACAAATTCAAGTCCTTAGATGCGAATAAATTATTGTGATTGATCGCCTTGATATTCAGGGTATGAGCAAGCTGCCGGACTACGTGGGAGTGAAGCCGATGCCGGGCATGCCGCTGAAGCACGTCTTTACGGCCGCCGGTGATGACCTTATTCAGTTCCTCGCCAGCTGTCTTGCTTACGACCCAATGAAGCGGTACACCTGCACAGAGGTTCGCTTTCTCTTTCGCTCATTTATTTTCAGGGAATTTTTTGTATATGGTAGTATTTTGTTTCGTTCTCGTCGATTTTGTCAATCTGACGAGAATTATTTCAGCAGTGCAACTAAACATTGCCATTAAAGAGTTGCTTTTTAGGCGCTAAAGTCAGCATACTTCATTAGGGAGCCGTATCCATGCGAAGATTCCGAGCTGCCCTTGCCGGGAAAACGAACGGTTGCCCAGAAGAGACGGCGTGATGAACGAGAGGACAGAAGTTAGATGCGTTCATTGTTAAAGGGAAACTGCGGTCACTACTGATAGTAATACACTGTATATTGTCTTCAACTACTTATGACAAGCTGGCTCTTAGTCATATCTGATCATATTATAATTCACTTTCCGCTAAGCAGCTGGTAATAGGTCGCTGAAAAGAATATATCGTAGATTACTTTCACCTGGAGGTTACCGCAGTTCCACTTTAACGCGTTATTATTCGCCTTTTTCGATGCACTCATTTCAGGTCCTCCTCTAATGCGCAAGCGTCTCGCGTTTTAAGAAATCTCGGTGATCTATGAGCTATTGACTGTGTTGCTCTTTTTTCCCTACTAATGAATGTTTATACGAAGAAAAGTGATTGAAAAGGAGTGTCTTTCTTTCAATAGCGGTTCGAAACCGTTTATTACCTATTACTTTTGTATACTTGTGAAAGTACGGTATAAATCGTATATCACGATATCGGAAAATCGTCGCCGATTACGATAAGTTTCCTGTCCCGTCGTATTTGATTTGCGCAGCGGCAGGCAGCTCATAGTTTTATATCGTCTATATTGGTAAAATGAGGTATCTCTACGATATCGTTTTAACGATTTCTACCATCGCTTCTACTACAAAAATATGTCTATTGCGCAGGTGCAAATGGCATTTCCTGGGACATTATCGTTCCTCTTGAAGCGGAGCTGTAAATGCTCCGTTATACTGCCGCACTTTCGAACACTTCGGAACCGTGTTCCATCGGCGATGATTGACATGGACGACGACATGGACAGAAAGGTCCCGACGAGCAACAGCGAACACTTTAGCGCCACGAAGCGCGACCCAATGGCTCCGGCGGACGCTAAGTACCTCCGACTGGCAATCCTCGGCGCCCCCAACGCGGGAAAGTCTGAGCTGACGAATCAGTTGGTGGGAGCGAGCGTGTCGGCGGTTAGCGCGAAGATCGACACCACCAGAATGACCACGACCGGCGTGGTGACGGACAGAAACACTCAGCTCGTGATTCTCGACAATCCCGGCATTGTGAGCAGGCAGCGTGCCAGAGATGTCATCCGCATTGATCCCGACCATCGAATGGTCACCGACCCCGAGACGTCCGTTGAGAAGGCTGACGTCATCGCGGTGTTGTTCGACGCCACGGCGCCAGGCGATTACATTCACCACCGCATTTTGCACATCCTCCACCGGCACATGCACGTGCCCAGCATTCTAGTCGTCAACAAGATCGACCTCATCACCGACCGTCCCCAGCTGCTCGAACTTATTCGCATTTTGACAAAGGGGCAGGTAGGAGGACAACCAATCAATGCCGTCCGCAAGACGATCGGACGACTTGGAAGCAAGCTGGCCTCGAAGACTGTCCCGCTTCACTTGGCGGGACAGAAGGACAAGGACCCCAAGTGGCACCAGTTGTACAGCAGACTGCTCGGCGTGCCCACGCATAGGGTAAGTACCATTTTTTGTACTTTTATCTACCGCTCTCACTTCAATAAGGATACTTTTAAAACCAAGTCGGACATTTGAAATCATTTGAAATACTTTTCGTCATCTAATTTAAAGTATCCTGTTTGATTAGGAAATAACTGATTAGATTTGCTAAGTGGCCTATAGAAGTGGAAATGGTATAAACGAATGATAATAAATGGCAGCGCGCAATCATTGAACAGTTTGCGTGGTTAAAGTGCGCCCACGCCGACTATTGTGTGTAGCTAATTTTCTCACAATAGGATACAGTAATGCGCGAACGGCAGTATGCAATATAGCGTTTTAATTATGGAAAATCTAACTCGATAGCGAACACGTTTTTTACTTGAATTTTATCGAATGATTTCAAAACAGTATCATTCCGTCAAATATCACATGAAAAATTATTGTACAACGAAATGTCAATAACCACAATTGTTCAAATGAGGAGATTGATGTACACTAGCGGCGATTGAAAAGCCAGCGTTTCAAGTGGGCCGCGCTTGTCCTGCATAGTATCCACCCGCTTCTCTTTCTTGCGTTCGAGTTTTCATCATCAGTGCAAAGATAAGGCCGATGGGGCCCAAGAGAATGACGAGAACGGTGGCTAGTACAGTCCAGTCCCACTTGTGGTAGCCAACAAGAGCGACGACAATCCAGATTATCTCAAAAATAAGTGAAACAACAAAAATTATTATCGCAACCGTTATGAATGTTCTTGTGAAAACTTCTTTCCATTCTTTTCTAAAATAGAGCAAATAATTAAAAATATTGTGCGGTTCTCAAGTTGGAACAAGATTAAAGTATTTCAACTACAATAGAATTTGTTTATGCCGATATTTTTGCTGTACTGATAATTTTCCTTTACCGGTAATTTCGGATGGTCTCTGAGTGTATCTTTCCATACCATGAAGTTCGCTTATACCGGTAAATTTTGCCAGTCCCTTAAGTAATTTTGTAAGCGAATTTCACTGTATTGCCAAAATTTCTTCATTAGTAATAAGCAGGTGGTATGATCTCGCAACGAATTGTCCTAAATATCAGAGTTGGATGAGAAAACCAATGCTCATTTTGACAAGAGTGAAAAATTTGCTCAACGTGAACGGGGTCATCAGTTCAGAGGTATGAAAGCGCTTTATATTGGACATTGCAAAACAAAATCGCCTACATTTCCTTGTCGGTGGAGCCTCCGAAATTTTGAGCAGCAAGTGTTGCTCCCAGAAACGCCATGATAACAATAACGACACGAAGCTGCATTTTATTTTCTGTTTTATATTATTAAAAGAAAGAAGGTGGTCTTCGCCTCTTGAAATAACTCGACTGTGATTTGAACCTTTATTTTAGATATTTATAGTATAGGCTGTCTTTTTCCTAGTAACCGTTGCAAGATCACCGGTCCTTTACCATATAACTCCAGCACTCAGTATGAATCGCTTTGAATGAATCAATGTGAATCAGTCACAATCGCAATTTTTCAATCAGTTTCTAAGGGCCGCAGGGAACACTGTACACGCTTAGTATCGAAAATTTAGTTGAGCACGTTCTCTGAGGCCTTAGCACTGTTGATCATTATCGCTACAGGACCAGCACTTCATTTTCTTGTTACTGACTAATTACAGCGATGAGTCACTTTGAATGAATCAGTATGAATCACTTATAAACCTCTTTGATAAGCGACAAAGGCATAGGGATCCGGACCCAGTATGTTTCTCGGGTACGGCACGAATCCATAATCATTGTTGTGTCGTCTAAAGCGGTCGAGCATATCCTGATTAGGGCGCTTTCGGCCGACAGCGGGGTCGAAGCGAATGTGATTCTTCCAGTGAGAAACACGCGGTTTGTCAGCAGATATTATTTGCTTGATTGCTTTGGCAACGCGCAATCATTGAACAGTTTGCGCGGTTAAAGTGCGCCCACGCCAAATATCGTGTTTAGCTATTTTCCTCAAAATTGGGTACGGTAGTGCGCGAACGGCAATATATGCTATAAAATTTGAATTACGGTAAATTAAGATTGATAGAGAGCATGTTTTTTCACGTGGATTTTATCAAACAAGTTCAAAACAGTATCATTCAGTCGAATATCATCTCAAAAATTATTGTACAACGAGATGTCAGTAACAAACATAGTTCAACGAAGAGATTGATGTACACTAGCGGCGATTGAAAAGCCAGCGATTCAAGTAGGCCTGGCGTGTCCTGCATAGTATCCAGTCTTTGATCTTCTCTGCGTGCGTTTATTCATCGCCAGTGCGCAGCAAACGCCGAAGGGGCCAAAGACGATGACGAGAACGGCGGCTAGTACAGTCCAATCCCACTTTTTGTACCCAACCAGAGCGACGACAATACATACTATCAAATAGATAAGTGGAATAACACCACATATTATCATGATCGTCGAGAATCCCGCTGCCAATTGATTCCTAAAAAAGAGCAAATAATTAAAAACATTGAGCGGTTCTCAAGCTGGGATAAAACGAACAATTTTCAATTGTAATAGAATTCGTTTATACCATTTTCGCTTACACCAATAATTTCAGCTAGCTCCCTAAGTATTTTGGCTAGTCCTAAAAACAGGAGGTTGATAAAGGTACTTTTTTAACTATGAGCGACCGTTAGCTTTGACTAGAGGGATCAAAAATTTGGTCAAAACGGAAGGGATCATCCGTTCCTATGTACAAATGCACGTTTAAGTGAACACTGCAAAAAATCGCGTACATATCTACGTCGGTTTGATTTCCAGAAGTGTAGTTTCCAGATATGTTGATGGGGTTTCCAGAACTGTTGGTGAGTTCTTCATAAGTGTCTGTTAGGTTTCCAGAAGTGTCGATTAGGCTTTCAGGCGTGTCGATGATGTTTTCAGAACTGTCGATTAGATTTTCAGGCGTGTCGGTTAGGTTCTCAGGCGCGTCGGTGAGATTTCCAGAAGTGTCGGTGTCGTTTCCAAAAGCAGCAAGTGTTGCTCCCAGAAAAGCGACGAAAAAAATTCCGCCACGAAGCTGCATTTTATCTATAGTTTTAGACAGTTAACGAAAGAAGGTTGTCTTCGTCTCTTCAAATGACCCGACTGCGATCTGAACGATTTTGTTTTGATATTTATCGTGCAGGCTGTCTTGTTCTAAGTAACTGTTGCAAAATCGCTTATGTAGCATAAAACTCCTACGCCCAGTATGGCATGAATCACCTTGATAAGCGACACAGACACGGGAAGCGGGACTCGTTATCAGCTCGTCATAGTCTCCCACGTTCTTCTAGGAAGTAGCGCGCGTTATCTTGCAAATAACAATTTTATTTTGCCATCCAACGTTTGCTCTATGTGACAGAAATTTCCATTAGGGAGTACTCACGTCCAGCACTTGTTCTTGGAAAGAGATCATTAATCGGCACCTCTGAATAGTCAGAATCAGTCAAAAAGTGCTCCATTGAAGCCGCGCAAGGCGCTCTTGCCTCAGCCGATAATTTTGAGCATAACTGGATGCCTTGAATGCAGATGTCAAACAGCATGTGTCTGCAGAGTACTGAAAAGCTTGGGACATTTTTTATTTGAATACTTGATAAAATTTTCATGTCATTGATTACGCTGAAATTAATCAATTTACTGGTGTTATTAACGATTTTTCAAAAAATTGAAAATTAGTCTCAAACGTTTATGACTATCTGTTTTCTTAGTGGTCTCTTCCTTTCCAGTTTTAACTGCATTTTTACTGTTGACTACTTTTCTACATCGAACAGACAACCACAGCAAAAAGAACATTTTTTGCCCTATAAAAACGTGTCTTACGAAATCAAACAAAGCCGTTTCCGCTGGTGAAAATAGTGTAGGGAGCCTGCTTAGGCGGTAGGCGCGATTAATAGTCGGTGGATTGCCACCGACCACTTATCAATCTCGCTCTTTGTTAGCTTCGTAACGCCGATCATATTCATGCGTAAATGCTGCAGGTGTTGGACAGAAAATGCTGCGCACTATGAAACGCATCCAACAGGCAACGAGCTGAATGTTCGTCAGCGGATATTATTTCCTTGGTTGCTTTGGCAGCGCGCAAGCATTGAGTAGTTTGTGCGAATTAAGTGTATCCAAGCCAAATATTGTGTTTAGCTAATCTCTTCAAAATAGGGTACGATAATGCGCGAGCGGTAGTTTTTTTTATAGCGTTTTAACTAGGATAAATTTAGCTCTGTAACAGACACGCTCTTTTATTTGCACGTTATCAAACGATTTTGAAACAATTTCATTCTCCCGAACATCACATCAACAACTGCTGTGCAACGAGATGCCATAACTGGAATAGTTCAAATGAAGAGTGATATGTCCCTGTTAGAGCATCGGCTCGTAACCATATCTATATTTAAATACCCGCTAGGTTGTGGCACGAATACATTATGCTGTACTGTATTCTCTCGTTGTGCTATTGTTATCCTAAACTTATGTAGACGCGGGCCTCCTTGCTATGTTATGTTCCGTCTGTCTTGCTAACCTCTCTACCTCGCCTTCTCTATAAACGGTCTAACGTATTGTCTCCTCACACCCCTCCGGTCAGAATACAACAGTGGGCTTGATATATCCTAGCGGCGATTGAAAAGCTAGCGTTTCAAGTGGGCAGGGCTTGTCCTGGATAGTATCCAGCCTTTGCTCTTTCTTGCGTGCT
>NIUQ01001859.1:0-26419 GCA_002796945.1 Plectus sambesii
ATACAGCATACCATATCTGTTACTTGAAGTAACTTGAATGTTAATATTGTTGTCGCTGTCTTTAATAGCCGCGTGCACCTCCTTCATCATATGAAGGCTTCCTGCTCGCGCACATCAATCGATGACAAATCATCACCAATCGCTCACAAACTGCTGCCAATCAAAACCTTTTTTACAGGAAATTCTTGTTTATCACTAACTTTTTTGTGCTAATATAGTGCTTTAGTGCTTATAAAGAAGAATCAAATTCATAAGTTACTTACAGGTCCTTAAAGGGGATTCGATTAATTTATAACTGTTGGGAAGAAGCTGTAAATTTTTGTATGTTGCGCATGAAAAATTGACTCTCTATGAGTCGCTTCGTACTTATAATAAGCTTACCACTAAACAGCCAGGTTATGCGCTACTAACTACAATGTACGATACATTATACGCAACTAGGGATAAACTCAGTTTTTCCTTCAATAAAATCTGGCTTCCTCACCCTCTTCCTCGACTCGCTCCTGACGATTTGGACGTATAAAAAACTTCAGCGTATTTATTTTAGGGAATTGTCGTTGCGCAATCAAAAATCGCCGATCGTTCATTAGACTGCAAAATCACAGTTGACTCAATAGATGAAGAGCTTTGCGATGTGCCCGATGCGGCTTCGACTATAACTACACTTCGAACGCCTACTGCGCTCCAATCAGTTGTCTCGAAGGTGACGAAAGTCGCGCTGTACCCTTTCGGTAACGGAGGTCAGTTTTGAACAAAATTTTCGCTTGCGCAACTCATTCATACAGGAAGTTCAGAGGTTGGCAGAGAGGGGGTAGTGGAAGGATGATGCTACCGCTTCCATAGACCCTCTTAGTCCTCAGTGATTCTTTTGACTTTTGACTTTGACTTTGACTTTTGACAGGTTGTGCAGCATTAAGTTGGTTACAACTAAAATTAGATGATTTACAGCCAGCTCGTTAAGTGGAGCTTATATCAGTTTGCAGTATTTTTCTCATAGTTAGATATTGCCGATGCTCTGACAAGACCTCTCGAAGTCTCGGGTTTGGCACAAGTGCATTAAGGTTTCAATTAAACAAGCAGTTCTGACGCTCAGCCAAACACATGTAGTACCAGAACAAACAGAGAACTACAGCTCTTTGCACTTTCAGACGACCATTACTTTCTGAGCCAACAAGTCGGCGTTTACGAAGACTTCGCGAATGGTATATGCACATACTTCAGAACACTGCGTAGCTCAAGGTTTCTGATATATTTTTCGTTCAGGAGCTTGGAAGAATATGCAGGAATTGACTCTACAATATGCTCGTCATTTCGGTCGATTAATCGTCATATCTGGCGTAATTTATGACTACGATCACGATGGATTGGCAGACGGGCTTGACGCCATACGAATTCTGTAGGTGTTTGCATCTTGTTTCTTCGAGATCCAAAGCCAAGTCACTGACTTGGCGTGTCTTCAGTAACTTCAGATTTAAAAAATTTGGCAAATTATCGTATGATAGAAATGTAAGGTAACCAAAATTTGGTGCTGCCTTGCGTCAGCGCGGATTTTTCATTCAGTCGAACTACTTTGGGTACGCGCGTGAGTTTTAAATTTGTCATGAATTCTGCTCTTTTGACAGAGCTACCAGTTTTGGATACCTGATGTGTATTAATTCACTTAATTTTTCTTCGTCCTCTTGAGATCCGCGTCACAGATGGTGGTGACCTTATAATCAAGGTTTCAAAAGTTAAACAAAAAGTACCTTCATCTCGCCGAGATCTTGAGGATGGAACAGGTTGGACGATACTTCAAATAATGAGCACTAAATAGTGCATATCTTATAAACAATAACACAATACTTATTCGTATTTGTGCAGTTCCTGCAAAACAATATATGAACCTGCTGCACAAATTAATCAATTTTATTTCGGCATAAGCTGTGATGCTGACTTTACTCCTCATTAATCAACAATGTCCATTCATGCTGTTCTTTGTTTAGCGGAAGCAATATGTCGAACAGGAATCTATCCACTCACATCTATCAAATTATCATTCGCTGCGACGCCGCTTGGGTCAAGGACAACTCCTGCCAGAACACAACAATGGCTAACGTTCTCTCCTTTGTGCTGCCAAATCAACCGAATGACATCAACTGCCTTGTAAGATATTTTCCACAAAATTTACCATACAGAAAGTGCTATGAATTTTGCGTTTCCAGTGTTTAATTTTCCCCTTTCTACTCAATGAAGGTTTAATAAGCTATTTCATATAAAGGTACATCGTAGCATTTTAGGATTAATTAGTTATGTATCATTTAATTTATAATATCACGTCTTTATGTTTATAATGAATAATTATTTGTCAATGATACCTTGCTAATGATTAATGCTATCACTTCTCTTTTTATTGACAAACCATTAGAAAATAACAAAAAATTGTAAAAACATATTATTAATTGACAACTAAATCATATGACATTAATAATCCTTGACCAGTTCCATCCACAAATCAACAAAGCAAATTTTATTATTACTTAAAATAGACGAGCGTCCCACATCGGGCAAGCGCATAAAGAATTCTTCATTTTATATCTATTCGTATTCCGTTTTTAAACTGATTAATCAAGTTTAGTTTATTAGTTTCAGCTGAAGTTAACTATAAGTTAAAAACTATCAATTTGTTACTAAAGAAAATCATTGCAGCCGGCTAACGACTATCTCCTGCAAAACACAGCTCGCGTCCGCGATATTGAACTGCTGACAGGCTTAGAGTTCTTCAGCGATCGTAAGATATGGCCACGAGACGAAGCGATGAGACTAAGGACGCATGTCAATCAAGAGCTTTGGCAGTTGGTGCCAACTGTTAAAGATCAGTGACACCGCAATGAATTTACTGAAATATTTTTGAGCACGGGGCTGACTGAACGGAGTTGCATAGAATCATAATATATGAAAATATAATCTCTGAATTTTGTCTCGTTAACTGATTGTTGCGATTATCGTACAAATGTTATGAGCGTGTACGGTACGTCGAAATGTTCGAGATGCTTGTATGCTTCAAGGGTGCGCTCGCCTTGTCTCAATAGACGATTCTTAGATAAATTTGAATCTCAAAGACGATTTGTAAGGTGCTGACAAAGCAAAATAAAGGCAGAGAAACGGAGCATTGAACCGAAAACAGTGTAAAATCAAACAAAATAACGCTCGCCTTCAGCGATTCACAGTTTTAAGAAGCGTCACTACAAGTGCACAAACTTGTGTTATGAGAACTCTGACCGCAATACATTCAGACAAGAACTAATATTCTAGAAGCTTGACTTCAATTAGGTCGAATTTGTTGCGCGCGGGCGCGCGGGCGCGCTGGCATATGCGACGCGACTGCGACGCGCTCACGCCTGTTAGAGCGATGACCGCTCTTGAGGAACACGAGACAAAATCGAGTGAGACGATAAAGAAAGATTGGAGAGATTATACAGCGACCGATCTCTGCGCTTCACAAAATGATCTGTAAGCATACTATTTCATTAGTTTATATTCACAACCGCGACTATCATTATCGTGAAATTAGCTAGTCCTGATTTTTCACTATTTTAACGTTTTAATTTTAAGGTACGATGCTTAATATTTTGAAACAATTGCTACAAATGTATATAAATGAGCTAAAATATAAACATCACTTATCAATGAATTGAAACATTAAAGGACGTCTCCAGTTAAATTTCACTGAATTCACAAGACACTATTTGACTATGTTGCAAACTCCCTTCTGGGAAAAGCATGGTGAATTCTTCAGAGAGAGAAAATTTTAGAGAGCGAATCTTGCGCTGGAATCCCCCTAAATCAGTGAAAACCCTCCGACCACTTCCAAAACTCGAAGGACCAGGGGAAACTTTGGAACACGGAATCAAGAAATGGCTTCGAAAGCCAGGAAGTGGTAAAACTCATCCACAATACGGCAACTACTGCTACATGAGATACACAGCTTGGTTTGCTGATTCGGGAGTGGAATTCGATTCAACGACAATCAGGTTTGCTTTCCTTTATTTGCTAAGCACTTTGTTCGCTAAGCAACAGTAGTGGGCAATGTTGTATGGAAATGTGCATTCTGCTGGAGCTTTATTTAATAGCGTTCCCAGTATCGGTAAAAGAAGTAGCGCCTAAGTCTATGTAGTTCCATGTTGCAGAGGAAATAAGCCATGGATGTTTCCGCTTGGAAAAGGGCTCGGATTGGTTCCTGGATGGGATACAGCCGTTGTATCAATGAAGCAAGGAGAAACTGCCGTTTTCTCTCTTCCTGCTGCAATGGGTTATGGAAGCGGCAAGTCACAAAACTAAAATTAATTTCAAAAATGCACTATTAATTTAATCACTCGATATCAGCTTGTCTTAAAACAAATTTTCCAATATATCTAAATGTTTTCGTGCTGCATTTATCGCGCAGGTTATCAAGATAGATTACAGATATTTACTCATTAGCTTTGTGTACTATTTTGAAGGATGGCCTCCAAAAGTACCGGGCAACAAAGCTCTCATCTACGAGGTTGACTTGATCAAATTCGAAGAAGAAGACTGCAGTAAGGAACGAAATAGATCAATCACTCGAACTTATCTCAGAAAGCCCGATTCTTCGCTTCAAGAAAATGAATGGGATACACCCAACGATGGAGCAATTGTCACCGGTTTGTTTTATTTTCCTATTGTCTCAATGATGCATTTTTTGTGGAAGAAAGCTTTGCCAAGCTAAACCTCCAAGATGAAACAAAACTGGACAAAAAAATGATGCTAGACAGAATTTGGATAGTCAACTTAGTTGAAAAAGTGCCGTCGCAAGCTCTAGCCGCGGGTCATGACCGGTCCATAATTTCTAGCAAACTGTCCTGGTGAAAAAATATCTCTCAGTTATTTCAAATCATGCCCCATTTTGTCATCAGTTTAAGAAGACTATCATGAAAGGTTATAGCTGGAAGTTTATTATACTATATTTTCGCATTTTCCACATTCTGTAATGATATTTACATCGTTGCATAATTCTTGTCTATTCGTTTTGGTATCCACAGAAAAGTTTCAGCTGCCGTCAAGGTGACTGCAAATAAGAAGATAATAATGGAGACTGACTGCTTGGAATTGAAGTGTTCAGAGGGCTACATGAAAGGACTTCCGGCGGGCGCTGATACGGCGTTGAAACGAATGAAAAAAGGAGAGCGATCGCTGCTTCATTTTAAAGCTGAGCACGGCTACTCTGAAGAGGACAGGGCGGCGCTTGGCATAGTTTCGACCGAACTGATCGAGATGGAAATCGATCTGAAAGACTATACGAATGTCAGACATTGAACTAGTATAATGATCGTTTCTTAAAGTTAAGCAATTCCTAGCGATACTCAGCGCTATGATCTATAATGGGCTCAAGTAATGCATAACTTAAGAACAGCTAAGGACACGATTATGTTACCAGCCCATTTTGCAATGTTCATAGAAATTAATACCAAGCCTGGCTTGACCAGAGGGCCCATGCAAATAGAAGAACTCGACAAATTTTCTTCAATAACTTCGTCATTGAGGAGCGTGAATAATGATAAATGGTGCTGCTAAGCGCACCCATTCTTCATTCTATATAACTTTAGTTCTAAAATCATATCCCATCACTCCCTTATGCAAATGAGTACACTGAAATAAGGGAAAGTTTCTCAGTCCTTGAACTACCGCTAAAATAGCTGTTCTTACTGTCTACTATCAGGAATTCATAGTGCTCCATAAAAAAGTGACTTTCAGCTCCTATTTCTCACTCTAAACTTGACCTGGACCCTATTTTCACTGAAGTTCAGTCACTAAAATCTGAGGTAAACCTGAGGAGTACCGTATTTAGCCATGTATGATCTCTTATCAAAAGTATGAGACGCAGTCAACTATTCTCAGATTTCAGCAACTGAGTAATAGTGAAACAGGGTTGGGACTCGTTATTCGTGAATTCTTCCCGTCAAAGTTTAAGATTCCATTTCGACTTAGGCCGCAGCGACGTGGGCGTTGAGCGACGACGACTACTTGGCAAATTGCGAGACGCTCATTGACGACGGCGACAAATTGATTCGGGCAATCTCACTCATTCGCTTCCAGTCTTCTGCCCAGCTAAACCGAATTTTCATTTAGGCGAGCCAGTACGCCCCAGCGTACCTAAAACTGCGCCGGGCGGAAGGACTGCTCCGGTGGCGGAAATGCGGCTGCATTCGCGATGACCCACGTAAGTGAATTCATTCTAAATTTCAATCTTCTTTTCAAATTGAATCGCCCCTCATTTGCTTAATCGAATGGAGAAGAATGTACGTCTTTCCACAAATGAAACAGACGCTGTTTAGCTTCTTTTAAAACATTTGAGTAACGCGGTCGGACTTAACTTCTCGTATGGGTGATGCCAAGCTGGAGCACAGATAGAAATATTCTAAGATTGCGTAAATTGGCCTACAGAGCTGCTGTTACTCGAACAATCTTCTCTCATTGAAGGATATTATTTGTCTTTCAATTAGTTATACCGAAAAATTTCGCTTCTACGTCTACTTTTCACGCAGTTACGGGCTATACTGAACTCAGCTTTTGCGTTAACTTTACTCTTTTTCATAAATTTCTTTCTAATAAAAGAGAGTACATTGAATAGCATTTACTTTTAAAGTACTATAAATGCCGAGTCATAACTTCAAAACTGAAATTCTCCAGTTTGGAGGTTTGTATCCCATCTTGGCGTCACTCTTCTCTCATAATATACCATCGTCCTCCCAATGTTACTGCCTTCTGGAAGCAACAAATTGTGGTTGCCGCTTTATTCGCGGTGTACAGCATATGCAGTAGCCGAACGCAGACGTATTCGACGAAATCAGCTCTATCTGATGGCGTGTCTCCATTTGTCGCTGGCCTGTTACGAGTTGGAGAAGCTGGATGAGACGGTGGAATTTAGCGGACGAGCACTGGCCGAGGAACCAGGCAATCCTACGGCACTTGGTCGGCGAGCAAAGGTTGGCTGTTTATAGTCGCTTAATTAACCATCTTGCGTAAACTTAGAGCATCTCATTAATAATTCTACATCGCACATTCGACTAGCCTCATAGTTCAATCACAACTGTCTGCAGGGTCCCGGTCTTTGTTTAAGTGATGTATAGTGGTGTGGGTGGTATGCAACGCAGAAGCAACTTTCTGTGAAGACATCTGCATCTCAGATCATACTCAAATAGTTCGAAAACTTTCAGTATACATAAGGTACATTTTCAGGCAAGAAAACTGCTTGGCGATTATGAGGCTGCCGCAGCGGACTTGGAAAGCATCGTGAAAAGTGCTCCTGCTGATAAAGACGCGCAACAAGTATGTCTTCGACTTTGGCATTTTACTGACCTTGACAGCTGAATGCCAACTTTTGTAATTTAAGAGTATCGTATCAAGTATATTTTACAGCAGCTGTTTCATCAGTAAGTATGAAACTGTTGACTGGATCAGGCAAACCGCTGCAAAAGTTGACAGCTCACCATTCAGCTATTTATTGCACGTATATAATCAAGCATCGATTGTAGTTTTTGGCTTGAAATGGTGTCTCGCGATGGAAAGTGGTGCTTTGAGAAACTAACATTAACCGACTGCGGTTTCCGGCTCGCCATCATCTTACTAGTTGAAAATTTGTTAGAAGAGCTTGCGCTTAAAGTTATTCAGCAGCGCAGTTCAGATTTTGCAAACATGATGGAAAGAATAGCTTTAATTGAGGAATTTTTTTGCTTTTCTTAAAATAATTCAGTGTGCACTTAAGTATATTATATAAATGTTCAAGCTGGTTTCTTTTTCATTTCAGGAGTTGATTGCGATACGTAAAGTTAGCAAGTCGGCAGGCAAGAAAGTCTCGTTCACAACTCCTACAACATCTTAGTCCGAGAAGTAACAAAGAAACAAGTCGTCATTTACTATTGTATTGCCTTTTTGCTCATATTTTACTGGAGCTTGAAATGAACGATAGGCTAACTTTTATTGATGTTATCGGTATACCGACTCTAGTACCGTGAAATTCCAATACGATTTTTATAGTGATAATGTACTTGGCTACCGATTAAAATATCTATGTTGATCACGCACTCTGATGATTAATGGTTGTTCGATATTAGTATAAGGATGCGCGTACACACCGATACCGTTTAAATTAAATTTCGAAAGATCGATTATGGAAACTGATTACAAAGTTGGTGCACCCATGCTTCTTTGCTTTCACTGATCATGTATTTGTGTTTCTTATTGCGTTGAGTAGTGCAATTTTTAAAGGGAAAGAGGTTTGCCTTAGCGAATTAGAGGTGAACTCACGGACGGTTTAGAATACCTATCAAGAGGATGGGCACGAATCAGTAACCCCAGAAGAAAGGAGAATGAGTCAGTTGTTCACGTATTGTGTCCGATTGACCGTGCCTGCAATTTTCGCCGAAAACTTGTTCCGTTGCATGGATGAAACATATCCTCAAGAAAGGAGTTTTGTGGAACGGCAAAGAACGATATAACGTGCCCGTCTAGTGGCGTAAACGCAATCCATTCAAGACCTTTTCTGTGAGAGCATATCGAATCCAATTTCATAAAGCTCTCAACTCGTAACACTTGACTCTCTGAGTTTAAAACTCAATTCTTAGATGACAAAACAGCAATGGCAATGCATATCGGGTATTGAGCGTTGAGGAAGTTTTGTGAAATAGGGGGCTAGCAATAACAGTTGACGTGTACGCGTTCCCTTCGGCTAGTGGAAGAGATAAATTCTTCGCGTTGCTCTGCCTTGTCGCTGCGTGACTCGCACCAGGCGAGCTGTCTTCTCACGCCAGCAACAACAGCAGCTCGTTAATGTCGTCAGCGAAGTGCATTCTGCACTTTCCAGCGCGTGATAGATAATAATCCAAGAGGCGACCAAATCGGGACGAGTAGAGCAACTGACGGCGTTTGGTTCTGCGGAGCGCGCGTGGCGAGAGATGGAAGAAGCGCCACATTCCTCAGTCCCATCGATCATCGACGACTTTTACTCGAGTTCGCTAATCTTCAGCGCTAATGCAGACGGCCGTCGCATCTGCAAATCGTCGCACAGTACCACGAAAATAGACACGCGAACGCTCAAATGACGGCAATATGTCGGCCACGTCGACACTTACGAGAAAGTCAAAACCGAGAGTCCATTAACTAAGAATGCGTTACTGCGCGCTTTTTTTGCTTGCCGCTGTGGGCGAATGGAATGAGTTGATGTGCGCGTTTTCGACAACACATTGAGAGCACAGCATAGTCTTAAGGGCTATTCTGAAAACCAACTCCATTCTAAATTACCATTCTCGCGTCAAGTGGCAGAAAGACATTAGGAATCTCTTGGGAAAAACCACATATTTTCGAACTGGTTTTTGCTTACTGCTCAAATTTGCGTTGAACAAATGTTTTGTAGACATTAGAATAAAATGTTTACGTCTGACTAAGAGCAGACATCGAGGTTTGCTCGCAAACATCCGTTCCGATTTTCTCGCGCTCAGCGGGCTGTTCCCTTCGGGACGCGGTCTTGCCACTCAGCCTTAATCGCTCATACTTACACATTTCCCGTTTAAAATTGTATACATTCTTGCTAAAACGAAGAGCCAAAAGGTCTTTAGACGCCAGCGGAGCAAACCTCGAACCGGCGGGCAGAAATTTTGCCGCGACGGTGGATTGCTTGCTGTCGTTTCCCATTAGACGCGCGGTCGATTGTGATTTACGGGTCGATGTCGAACGGCCGTCGCCCCGAGTCATCGCTCGATCAAGCTAACTCGGCTTTAAGGTCCCCTATCGGCCCTTTCGCTATTCTGTCACTCAGTTAGTCAGTTATTGACTCGAAGGCGACTCTTTTTCACTTTCCTGACTGCTCTGGCCTGTTTAGTGGCGACTAAGAAAGGAGAATATGATCGCATTGTTCTCTGCGTAACAATTCGATTGTAATTTATTTTAATACTTGATTGAATAAAGAAGTCATACGTAAGTATATGTAAACATATGTTTAACAGAGCTGAATTACTATCATATTATTAATACTGCACTATAAGATAAGTAAAATAAAATATTAAAAATATGTGAATCGTAACGATTGTTAAAAATACTTTATCCCGGTTACCGGTGTTTTAACCTCAAAATTTCCTCAAAAAGTTAGCTCTTCCTTAATCATTTCTGCTGATAAAGAGCATTTTGATTCAATAAGTTGATATATCGGTAATATCGTACCTCTCGTAAAAGTTAACGCCTCTGGTCGATAACAACTATTATTTTCTTGTTGTTTTGACTTTGCCGACTGCTCAAAGTTCCTAAAGGTAGGTATAAGTTTGCTTAATCATCTGTTTAACGTTTTTCTCAGTACTTTTTTACCTATTGCTAAACAGAAACGTGAACATAACAATAGCTAACCTCTTCCGTAATTTTCCTTCCGCTAATTTATGCGAAATTTAAATTTAAATTTTAGTAAAGAAAGAATATATTGAAGCATCACTAATCTAGACTGAACATTTTGGTAGAGTTTCAGTGCGCTTTCATACGTAGCAGAGTGAACATCAGATTTTGTTACTAATTTATTCATTGGATCCTAGCATTATTTTCTAATTATATCGCGACCAAATACCCAAACCTTATTCCTCCTGTCTATCCTTCTCGCTTTGAACATTGCTGAGCGCTTTCTCTCTTTTGCAGTTATTTCCAATTCACTCTTCGTTCAGCGCGAAATATTTGTTTTCGAACTCTTGCCAGTTCAGTTACGCTGTAGCCCTTAGTATTCACGCTATATTGGCTTGAAATTAGAAAACAAAAATTTTTGCTTAAAGCTTGAATTGTTGCTTAAAACTGTGCATATAGTGCAAAACAGTCCATTTTTCGCGTCTGAAAACAGCGCGATATCCTCTTATCATAAAGTTACCAAACGACAAAAAATGGAGTCTTGAAAAGATAGCTAACACACGTTGATGCTATCGTATAGACGCACTGTGAAAACTGAGTGAACGCGTACAAAACGCAGGGAAAGAACGCAGGACAAAGTCGTGTTAACCGCGCGTATAGCCGTGCGTGCGACGGCATTACATAAGAGTATATAAATCTATCCCTATCACGCAATGTCTAAGCTATATATATTTGTTGTGTTTCACATTATATGCATAATCTTATTTTAATTAGCATGTTTTTGACCCAGAACCATTGCGATCATCCTCTCCTTCCAAAGCTTTCAACCTCAAATTGATTGCTTAACCGCGATTTTACTGAACCGCTTAAAGAAGTGAAATAGAGTGGGTCAACCACAAGAACTGCTTTTGTAGTGATCACATAGGCAGTAAACGCTGGTATTCGGGCATTGGATTGAAAAAATTCATTATGGTTCAATTTTATAATGATATGGCTAGAATTTGCTCACGATCTCGTACTATTGTATATTGCAAAAAGTGTGCACCTTTCATTATATAAAAGTGATCATATCAAATCCGCGTTATTTTGACGACTGGCTAACGGTTCTCCACTGCAACATTTTCGAAGACAAAAGATTCCTAAGCACCAAATACTGGTTGGTGGACTGCTTGTGTTTTACCTTGTTAACTCACATCTCTCCTCGTTCGCGAATTGTAGACAGGTACGTTTCATAGAGCGAAGGTCGTCCAGTTCTATTAGGTTAACAATTTTCCGCCATACATACGCTATGGCAACAACCGCAATTTAAACTCGTTCATGCGGGCGAGGTCTAGAGGGCGGAAAGCTTTTCCAGTCAATGCATTGCTTCAATGATGAAGAAATAAGAGCCACTACGAGGCGGAGAGCTGAATTATTACGCTGCGGCGTGCAGACGGCTAAAGTGCGATGCCGCGTGGCTATCGTTTCACTCTAATTGTTGACTAAGTCACAGCTATGAGGTTTAAGCTTGCGCGCGCTTGAATATCAATCGGAATACGTTATTTTTGCAAGGGGAAAGCGGCGGCGTGCTAGAATTAGCAACGCAGAGATCAACCCATATAGTTCTCTTTTTTGAAGAAGTGCTTGCTATGTCCAAAGGTTAGAGAGAAAAAGACAAAATCATGTCGTTTCTCCTTAAATTAGTTCGTGTCCGTTCATTTTTAAATCCTTGTGGCCCAGGGGCACCTGATTACATGGCGCGATTAGAATGTATCGAAGTAATAAAAGCGGATCACCATGGCAAGCGATGACAGGAAGGACATTATACTCTTATTGCGCGTAATGAAGTTATCTGCGATATGAACTTTATTAATAGCGAAATCTATATGCCAACTCTGATAGTCTTGTTGGCAACTTGAATTCTTGCAGCTGAAATGCGCTAAACTACTGTAACATATGCCGTTAAAATGCGTTAATATAACATTTATTTTGCCTTAAATATACAACTAATGTCTTTTTGAGCGCGTATTTATACATCTGACTGCTGAAAAACCTCAATTGCTTCCTCTCACTGTTGCGACAGTCTCATGTTTCGCAAGTTGCATTAGACTCTTTCTCAGGGTAGGCACGATTAAGTGGCTTGAAAGGGAAGAGGTTGCGTCACTCCCAATTTCAATGGCAGATCGAAATCCAGACCATTTTTTATCCAATACTGACTAAAAAATTTAGTCTCATTTGAACTTTCGCGAATACAAAAACCATGTATCGCCTCATTCAAAGATTCGACGCTTGGGAGTGAAGCCGGTGCCTGGCGGTGTGCTCCTCGCATCCACTTTTTCCCATACTGCGTCCGAAATTTGCTGCTCTTTCCAGTCTCTCAGGGACAACCTCTCAACGATGTTATCCCACATGACCATTGCCTTGCTCCGATCTCACTTGACCTCAAATATCTGCTACTTGAGGTTTTCTAACCGCGCGCAACTACATCAGTGTTGATTTGTTGTTGTGGCAATTTGTTAAACCAGACAAACGATAGCCCAAAGCAGAGGAAGCGAAGTGGCGACAGATGAGCGATGAGCGTCTGCAGCGAAAGCTGTAGCGGGGTGCATGGGAACGAAGACCAACTGCCCCGAGGCGTTATGAGCGAGGACCGCCGGCTAGCAGCAATCATCAGGCGGATGCTGACGGGCCGATTCGTCGGCCGTGTTCAGCACGTCGGTCTCGTCATCGGCAGCGCCCGCCGCCGCCCCTCCCTCCGCGCATACTAAGCCGCTTCGCCGAGTGGTGTCTAATTCTTCCTCCCACCTCTGTCCGACAGGTTACATAAGAACAGGAAGTTATCTACTGGAAAAACTCAAAAATGCAGCCGCGCTCACGCTCGGTGTTTCAACGGGTCGCGCTTTTCTTATATTTGACAATTATGTCTAACCGATGAGGTTCTGGAATGTAAAAGAAATCTACATATTTCGTTTCTTAAACTTGTTGTAACGAAGTTTTTAACTAGGCTAAATAGCAGTGTGTGAAGATAATTTTTGAGTAACTTTACACGACAACGAAAATCGTAATCTATACTTTGCTACCAACTGAGTTGGTTTCTTTTGATTTATCAAATTGATTTAGTTGGAACACTGTTCTTTACTAATATGAAAAGATATTTAAAACTGAAATGATCTTTTCAGTTCGGGCTTACTTCTTTTGAAAATCGAATGCAGTGCAACCGGTACGCTTTCCAAAGTGCCTACCTGCCCACTGATTCTCAGCAGATACTCATGGTCGAACTCTGTGTGTTCAGTTGCTTGTTGCTTTAATCAAACATACATAATTGTGAGGGGTTAGAACTGATATTGTTGTTCACGCGCTGTGCTTCTTGAACTGATCATTTTTAAATACACTCATGGTATGTTCCAGTGTTTTAATGGATGTCAATTTTAGCTCGGCATCTGAAATTCGGAGCTGCTTTTCAATATCAGAAGTCTATTTGTTAAAGCAGAGTTAATGCTTCCATTTGCGTGTGTGTGTGTGTGTGTGTGCGTGCGGCAGGTAACCTGAGCAATAATCGAGAAAAAAATAATTCTTAGAAATGGCAGTGCAAACTAAGCGTTTTTTGTACCATAACGATTGCTATAAGTGTGCCTCGAGGAATATTTGGCGGCTAATTTCAGTAAACGCAGCCGAGTCGCCTCACCTTCCGTCGATTTATGCCCGTGTCATCGTCACATTCCTGTTTAATTCATGCATTCAGCGGTAGGTAGATATAGCAAATTGACGCGAAAATGGGCGTCAACGGAAGCCGCTGCAGGCGCACCATGATATCCGTCCTTCGCCGTCCGCTAACCTCGTCGATGTGCGACAACTATGCCGCTAGTTATCGTTCGTCGATCCCACCAACACATCGACGCGCCGTCAACCGCGCCTTGTTGCTACCTTCCCCTGGGTCTTCGCGCGCTTACCATTTCGCGCCGCCATCATTGATCAGCTTCCTAGTTCTGTCGGCTACGCTCGGGAAGATAATGTGATATTCCTGATTACGATAGTGAGAATGGTACTGATTGGGGATTTTAAAATGTTGCTGCTTTTCGTTGCTTCACTTTACGCGTGGTAGCTATGAATGAGTGACCCATGGGAAGAGAGATCCTGAAAATAACCAGGCAGTAAGATGAAAAATTCTGAAATCCATAATCAAGTTCTATTCGTTTCATCTCTGCCATTTGAGCAAAAAACAAGAAAGATTATATGGTACAGCGGCTTAAGTTATTCTTCTTAAAATTACTGAGCGCTGTTTATGCAATTATGCAAACAGATATTTGAAGGTCAGATATTAACATTCATAGATTATCATATTTTGTATGAGATTATTCTTTTGCTTTTAGCAAAGTAAGGCGGAACTATAAAGTAAATGTTGAAAGTAAGACAGGATGAACTGTTTCCTTATGGGCTTTATATATCTATTAATGCATCTTCAAAACAATATCTATGAGTAGAAATAGAATCAAATTTCACATTCCAGTGATTAGGTGTTCCTAACAGGTCTCCTTTCTTCGCAACCTGTTTTAGCAGTCTAATCTCAGATAAGTCTGTGTTTGATACTCATTGTTTATGTATTATTGAACAGCCGGCTTCCTGCATTTGCGTGCGCAGGCCGTTTATTAAGACGCATCCCGCCGCCATAGAACGGGCGATGATCATGCGATGAATGCGAGTGTATCATAGAAGCGAGTAATTAAATAGTCGCGTCACTGCTGTTTCTGTCGCTCATTATCAAGTGCTAACGAGATTGTCGGCTGGCGGGATGCGCGGCGGCCAGCGGCGGCGGCGGCGGCGACGGCCGCGTCGCCCGCTCGCCTCCCCGGTCGACTTGGCGCTAGTTCTGAAACGGCGGTCGCGCGCCGGGCTCGCAAACTCGCGGCGCAGCGCGAAAGACGCCCGCTTAATCCCCGCCCCCTTCAGGACGAGAGCCATCTAAAAGACCACCGACTGCGGACGAAACGGGCGCAATTTCCCGCCGTCATGCTTGTACTGAGCAACGCGATAAAGCCGCCACCCGACCACTGCCGCTGTCGTTGTTGATCGCCACCGAAACGCCACGACCGCGCCGCCGACTTCGGCCAGTTAGTCCATGGCCGACCCTTCGTCATTTTGTGCCTGTCGCCGCTTCATCTGTGTCGTCACTCTGCTGCACTATTTCTTTGCGGTGGTGAGTGTTTCCTTTGCTTTATTATGTTCCACTTAAAAGAGAAATGTCAGTAGTCGGCTGACACCTTTTTCCTGCCCCCACATCACGGTTGAACAAGTGCATTCGGTCGGTGGGTTGGAAAGCGATGAGCGGATAGAGAGCCTTGTAGCTTGCTTAGACTGTTTCAGTTCAACATCCGCTTATTCTTGTGCCCGAAGGATGTAGGGTTGGTTTTTGTACTCACTTTGTGATATTCGTAATTGGTTTAGCCTCCTAACACATCTAACAGAGCGCGACAAGTTTTTATAGCGTATTTAGAATGAGTCGATATTTCTGCGGTCAGCTGCTGCTCCATTTATTTTCCTGCAGTAATTATTGTGGTTGAGCCTACATGCCTTTCTTTAAAATTAACGGATTAGTTATTCTTCTATTTTTCCCCGGTTCCTATAGCTTAAAAACTTGCCTAATAGCCTAAAAATTACTCAAATGGTAATTAGTACATTTGGATGTGACATATAAATTAGACAGGAACGCATCTGTTAAAAATTCTTAACGGCAAACATCTGTGAGCATCGCGACGGCAGGCAAAAAACTGATCTGAAAAAGGGGTAATCGATAGTCTTGACCGCAATTGTCTCTGCGAGCAAGGACAATTGCGTCGTGTTTGACGCTTTTTACCATGCCAGTCTAGCGGCATGCATTTGATCATAAGTTGTAGTTGAGGAAAAGAAAAGGATTGCAAGGCTTGCAGAAAATGCAAGTCTAGTTGCACTTTATCGCATTGAAACATCGTTTGCTTTGATGCCTACAATTTTGCTCGTCTCCCTACCTGAGCTCTCAGTCGCGCTGCCGTCGCTCATCAACCTGAGCACATTCCAACCGACGAGAGATCGCATAACGCGGAAATTAGCGAATTGCTAGCGAAACATCATCGCAATCCTAGCGTAGAATCCCGCTTTCGCTTCCTGCGCCGTTATCGATTAGCTGGCAATGTCCACTTGATACTTGGTGTCGGCCTGTCGTCGCCGGCGTTCGGGTCCCGACTTGGCTTCGATCCGTCGCGTCGCTGGTGTCTGGTTTCACTTACACACAATCGAGTGATGCGCGCTATATAGGGACTCGGCCACCCTTAGATCTTCCATCCTTTTCCTCTCCTTCTCTGCTTCTGCGGTTTTCCTTTGGAATATTGTGGGCATGGCACTAGGACTTTTTAATAGAAAAAATTGACTCTTCCTCACAGATAATTACACTTAGAAGCACTATTCACTGTGTGAAATGCATTGATCTCTTTGCGAGTGAGTAAAAATTCGCTTAGCTCATTGTTGTCCGTCAACGACACCTGAACTCCCAATAAGATGTACATTATAATTTCTGAAATGACAGAATATGAGTCACTATTTCTGCTGCAGTGGTGATATTCAGTGACAACTGTGAAGTGAATTTATGAAATTTTAGAGTATTACGACGATAGTGCGCCTTTTTTGCGCAATTAGCGTTTCACTTTTCTTTCAGTGCGCAAGCTGTTTGACCGAATTCTAGTCAAAACTGAAATTCTCTCTGCTAACACTATTAACTCATTAATTTTGCACTTGGAGAAATTCGAATACTAGGGACAAGAGCAAAAATAGTGGTGCAATGTAAGAAAGAGTCTAAATAAGTGGTTCAGTTAGTATCTTGCTAGTAATACACGAGAATTTTTTCAAATCAAATACCCCTTACCCCCAACTAAATGATCCATTTGCAATATCGAACTTGTCAAAAATCTTGAAAAATGCGAATCTGTGCGTTGGTAGCTCGCTCTCTTTTATCACTACGTCGCATAATGTGAAGAGCAGTTGGCAGTGGTTGAATCGAAACATCTCTTGGACCTTATCGTAAAACTAATGCATATTAAATGTTGGAATGTAATTATATCTCTAATTTTAATATTTCATTAGTATTATGAAATAACCTCCTGATACGGTACTCTTTTCACCACGAGGTATGCATCCCCTCCTGTATCTAGTGCCTACTTAAAAAGATTACCGCATCCGTCGAAAATTTCCTCTCAGCCAATCGAGATGCCGAGAGCAAATATTAAAAGCTGACTGTGGTATTGGTTTCATTCATACCGCACCCCACTCACTCCCTTTGTGCCCTTTTAGGACATAATCCCTCCTCTTGTCCTCAAATTACCGTCTTTCTTCAACAGCATGCCATATGATCGACTCATTTGTATCTTTAATTATAAACATACGGACTGAGCATGCATGAACGGAAGCGGGCGGAAACAGGTGGCTATGTCGGTTTGCTTATGGCTGTTCACTCGAGGACTAATCCAATATGCGCTGTCAGCGGACGTTCGTAGAACAAGAAGCCATTGAGGCGTATTTAGGGGCGCAATTCGCCTCCGTCGTCGAGCCGACTAACGGATATATTTTCATCACATGAAAGAATCGCGAAGCAGCACGTTTCATGAGAGAATGACAATGGGCCAACACCCTCTCGACTAGCTGTTTTAGCCGCACAGCTTCCTATTCATTTATACACAAAGTAGATGGGCTTCGATCTCGATAAAGGCTGCCAAGCAATCAGGCGTCACTTGTTTCTGCTGGGACGGCGCTGGGACTCCACTTGGGCGGGGGAGGGGAGGGGGGCGTTAGAGTCAGAGTATTTTCGGACTGGAGTAGTTGCTGTCACTTAATCAACAGTGCTGCGTACGTTAGCCAGCAACGCAATAGAATATTTTACTAAACAGAGCAGAGGTTAAAACATACAAAGGTTGTTGCAATGTCGGGAAGACTTAGTGCGCGGCATGCAGCGGAAATGCGGGATGAGGATCTCGCTTGGGAGCAAAAACTTTCGAGTATATTTGCTTCTTCCCCCCCTATTCAAGCACGTTTACTCTGTACTCTTTTGCTTTTGGCACATGAATCAACGCGGCTATGAATGTCATCGATTACAAATGCAGTAGATGATTGTATAAGACGGAATGTTCCTTTCAGGCAATGGCCAAACGACGCGAATGCCCCGAAGGCGCGTGGATGGAAGGCGCCATCGTTAACTCAATCATGAGCAACTACACAAAGACGTTGCCTGTGGCCGATGACGCAGTCCAGGTCAAAGTCGAGCTCCATGTGCAGGCAAGTTGCCAAAATTGAAGTCAACGCAAATCGCAGAAATATCTCATGTCCGATTTAACATAAATTCCTTACATTGCCTTCTTTGACGTTGCTGTGCGTCAGCATCACTCAGCGAATATGTCGGAAGGATGTCGACGACGCCAAAAGCAAACTATACCGTAGTACATTAACCTAAACCTGATGGTAGACCTAAGTGTTTTGGCGCGCTTTTGCTGTTTAGAGGTGTTAACAGTTAACGATAAGAAATCGTTATTGTACGGTTACAAACAGCTTTTTGATGGGATACGATGCGCCTCGGGTTTTTCAGAATTAAGAGTGACATAATGAACGGTTCACTAGTCATATTCCCACATGTTTCTGGTTTTTGCTCTGATGTAATGCAGAAATACCCAGCCTAAAAGCAGGAATGCCGTTACTTGCGCAGCTATTCAACGCTACTCAAAGTTTTCACCGAAATCAAGCAATTTAAATTGTGCAACATGCGCGCAATTGAAAATATTTGGCTTCAATGCCGAGAGAAACGCTGCCTCCTGCAGGATATATGTTATCCGACCCTCATTTTTCCGCGGGGTTTTCCAGTGCAACACATTTAAAATGACTTTATATGCTTCATTCGTCGACACATACAGGTTTTCATGAACGAAAACGCTATTCTCAATTCATTCTTTAATGTTCAAAACTCTTTCCTCCTTCAGGACATAAGTAGTCTTAACGAGATCACGAGCGACTTTGAGATCGACATCTTGTTCACGCAGCTGTGGCATGACCCGGCGCTGAGCTTCGCCAACTATACCGCCTGTAAACGGAATATTACGATGGAAGCGCGCTATCTGACCAGTATTTGGACGCCCAATACGTGTCTCATTAATTCGAAAAAGTCGACTATCCATTCATCGCCTACCGACAATGTTATGTTCATTCTTTACGAGGTGAGTAGCAAGGACTTATTCTTACATGTTCGTGTGTTTTTTATCTATGTGGTCCAAACCGTTAGTCTCTTATGTTTTGCGCGTACGATCTTTAGGTAGTGCTCATTTGCGGTACTCTGCACACTCATTTTTCCACATTCAGCATATATGATGGACGGGGAGCGGGTCCACCCGCACGACCCGACTTTGCATCTTCCACACTCTACTTCCTCCATATTTACCGCGCTTACACTTACTAAATATTTGTTCCGCGCTCGCATTGCGAAAGAATGAATTTTGTTCACATGGGTGCATAAACTTGCATCGACTTCTTAACGAAACTTCATTCATTAATGATCCCGCTGAGCAAGTTTAATCAGTTGCCATTCAGGGTGAATACGGAACGGAGAGGCAATGATTGTGAACGCTCGAAAAGGCATATTATTCTTCATCAGTGAACTCCGAGTGAGAATGAAATAATTTCATCCTTCTAAAGAATCAATATAGTGTCTATTTCATCGTCATACAACAATGTTATACATCAGAGAGGGAGAATCTGAATTTTTCAAAAGATTAACTCGAAATGTACGGCTTTTGTAGAGCAAACTATGATATGAAGCTAGTGAGAGGGTTTAATGCAGAAAATACAAGAAAGCAGATTTTTGATCTCTTATTTTGATCAAGTATGATTTTATTCTCATATTGAATTGTCCAACTTCTGTTTTAATCTTTTTTCTCTAATTATCTGCTCGGCAGTAGCGTCTTCCTGTTCATTTATTTCAAAGTGTCTTGATGAGTCTAGAATGACGGAACCGCTTGACCAGTGACGTAAAATTTTCATCTGAGAAGAGGATGTCAAAAAAAAGAATTGCTAAATTTATCGCTGTATGCGGCTCTTGCTATTAGCATTAAATATGTGCGTAGAACTTTTTGTCCAACGCTAAAAGCTAGTCGTCATTTGCTTTTGGCACGTGAAGCATGGCAAAATCAACAGACCGCCGATTAATACTCTTTAGAATCGCCATTAGGCAATCGCCTGCTGCGCCGATTCGATATATCCTTTGCTCCATACAAATCAAATATTGCCGCGTTTCTATGCGAGACATATTGATGGTTTGTGTCTCGCTTTGCTGGTGCCTGTTACTTAGTAGACTGGGGGACGAAGGCGCAGGCGTAAACAATAATATGGCGACATTGTCCAATCTTCATTCCAGAAAGATGATGTTGCTGACGAGACGCAACTCAGCGGACCACTATTTATGGATCCAGTTTTTGTTATACGCCAGTACACTAGGGGAAATTTGTTATTTGGGTCAAACGTAACGGCTAACGCGTGCGTAATGCGTAAAAGAGGCCGGTGGGTTTATGACAACCGAGCTACACAAAGAAATGAGCCAGCCTGCAAACGCTCATTAGACTATTACACTAAATATGGCTTTTATTGATTTCCGATGCTTCGGCAATGGGACACACGCATTTTTCTCTCATGCACCCTTTCAACAACTGCTTTTGTGGACATTTTCTCGGAAACAAATAGGAGCATGGAGAGGGTAAGAAAGCTCAAATACGCGCCCACCTCAAAGAGTAAGGTGTGAGGATAGTCGCAATTTTCGTCGCGAATATCCACCCTCTCGCTGCAATCGTAGTATCCACTCCATTTCTTGTATGGAAATGTATTTGCCATCGCACTTACTGCAGTTCCCGTAGTTTCATGATATATGCCAAGCTCACTTTGTCTCTCTTGCAGAACGGCACAATTTGGGTTAATTATCGGCTGCAAGTAAAGGCGCCTTGTGATCTTGACTTACGGACGTTCCCTTTCGACACTCAACACTGCTCGCTTGTCTTTGAATCGTACAGTCACAACAGCGAAGAGGTCACTTTGGAGTGGTTCGAACCGCACCCGGTCACTCTTATGAAGCCAATCAAACTACCCGACTTCGATCTCGTCCACTACAAAACACAACGAGTCACACTTGACTATCCAAATGGGTTATGGGATGAACTGGAGGTAAAGAGCGGCCGTATTTGCTCGTTTAATTGTTAAATTTTCATGAAAACCAACTGTAATAGCGAAATTTTGTAAGAGTTTTGACAAAGCAAATCGCTTTATACAGGCAAGCTGCACTAGACTTTGTATCAGTGATAGGTGCTCATGTTGAAAAAAGCATCCGTCAGGATGACACAAAAAGATCATCAGAAGAGCGAAACTCTTCCGAAGGGGCTGCTATTAAAGCTATTGTAATTACAACGATTATATTCTAATTGCAGGAAGGACAGTGATATCATTTGTGTCACGTGCTGATGAGTTCATTTAGCGAATGTCATCGTTGATCGATCGCCGATATTTTTGCTATTTCAATCACAACTGCTGCAACTGCAGTGTTTTGTGACACAGACGCAGCATTGCTGACGTCAAAATTACAAACTGGGGTCCATCTCATAAACCTATTGCAACTGCGAACTTGCAAGCGTGATGATTCATCATTTTCTGGCTATTTCTGCTGTCTTCCAGTATTGTGACTAATCATCACGCTTGCAATTTCACAGTTCTTCAATATCGCGATTGAAATAATTTTACGAAATTAGCTTCTAATTTTAAGAGCTGCGTACCCAATCAAAAAATTTTATCACCTTTTCGTTGCTTTTGCTCATAATTCATTCGCACTGCTATGAAATGGTTTCATCCTTAAAAGCTCCTCGCCAATCACTGCCTTTGCATCACCGGCTTTGCTCACTGTGAAATGGCGGCGTCAGCTTAATCTGTCAAGTATTTAAGGTTACCTTTGTATTCAAGCGACGATACGGTTTCTACATATTGCAAGCATACGTGCCAACCTATCTGACAATTATGGTCAGCTGGGTGAGCTTCTGCATGGAGCCGAAGGCCTTGCCCGCCCGGACCACCGTTGGCGTGTCCTCTCTGCTGGCACTTACGTTCCAGGTTCGTTTTTACCACAACTACTCGTATTTGGGTCGTCAGAAGGCGTTGGACGTTAACCATTTCAAGCGTTGTGAGCAACGGGGTAGAAAATTCAGCCAGAGTATGAGAACTTAAATCTCACTGTGCGTGCATTGTTCAAGTTGAGAGTATTGTAAATAACAAATGGTAGGCGTGATAGTGATTAAGTAAAACAGCAGTTAGACTCGAGTGCAAGCGCATCGTGCTTTAGGATATACTGTACGTCTCTGCGTTTCATAGCATCTGCTCACTAAACTTGAAACGGGTTACGTCAGTCGTCCTTATACCATCATGATGGCGTGTGTTTGTTGCTATTTAATGAAACATCTAATGTTCATAAATTTTGCATTCGTTTTCCTTCACCTAAGGTCTTACAAACGTTTTCTCGCACTCCTAATGTTGAACAGGCGAAACTGATCCACCCAGTTATCATTTTTTCAAATACTATAGCGGTCCCCTCTCTCTGCGCCTTATATAAACTGCTAGCCTACTGCACATTTTGTATGGGCCACAGTCACACTTGACTTGATTGCAGTTGACGTAAGAATAACCGCGCGGTCCACACGTACGAATTGCCCAGAGGCGGAACTAGCGAGTGATTCCCCATAGTGATGTTCGTGCCAAATAGGAAGGACGTAGCGAGTGACGAATTTAATTTCGGCTTTCAGTTCGGCAACATTTTGAAGAATCTGCCTCGAGTGTCGTACATCAAGGCGATGGACGTATGGATGCTAGGTGAGACAAGACAGAGGAGTTGCTACTGGCTGTCGGGAAGTTTTTCGTTAACGACTCGATCCACATCGCGGAGCAAATGAGATTAGCCTCATCGGACGAATGCGCTTTTTCGTCGATTCGACTCCTTCGGGAACGCCTCCGAGGGCCTCGCGTCGATGCCCATGACGACTGACAACGTGCCGATTGCACAGTTGCTCCGCTATATCCCCCTCTGCGGCCAGAGAATTAAGAACACGTCTCCCACGCCACAGGAAATCGCTATTTTGAGGGACGAACCGGTTGACGGAACTTTTAGGAATGAGGTGAACATCACGAAAGAAAGCTTTTCCTCGCCGTTTTGCTGTACACCAAAACTGTTTCACTTTAACTTGCCTGTATCAATAGTTTGGCAGTCCCCAGTTTATTTTAATATATATGATAATTTCCTCCCGAGCGTAAACTAAAGCGTCCGAAACATATACAGTAAAAGCCGCATATGCGCAGGATTGGTAAACATGCAACTGTTTTTTGGCCGTTGTCTTCTGAAATTTGCATGCTAAACAAAATCGGACAAACGTAGCTTTCAACTGGATCCCTCCCTCAGTGCTTTACTTCTCCTTATTCAAATGAATTATGAAAGGGTGCTTTCTTTTAATATTCCTTGATGAGGTGACGCTCTTGACAGCCGGAAACAGGAAGCGCTGGCTACCTTTGATCCGACCGGCTCGACGGCAGTGTTGGGGACACTAAAAATTGACATCATTAAGTACTAATTAATCTCAGTATAATCACAGCTGTTCTGGCGCTGCGCACCAGTCGACTGCGGTCACAAAGAATGTTAGATCATCTCCAATTCAATAAAAACTCTATTCAATTTGAACAGGACGCTTTCCAATTCAAATTTGACATTTGCCGAGTCAAATCAATATGAGATATGTCTTCGTTGAATTATAAAGCGTTGTATTAATCCGACGAGTGTCCTAATCAAAGAGGAAATACTCTGGTTGAGCGTTAGCTTGAGCTTCATGTCCGCCTCCGCCAATGCGTACTATGACTTTTAACCGGATCGTGTGCACCAGCAGAACCATTGCAGGTTGCATCTCGTTCGTCTTCTTCACGATGGTCGAGCTAGCGATAGTTTGCTACATTGGCCGCTGTCAGTCGCGAACGGCGCCGTGTGGCGGACGACGCGACTCGGAAACACCGATGCAGATGAGCGAGCGCCGGATCTCGCGTCATGCCACTACCTTTCACAATGGCGGCTGCAGCATGGGAGCTCCGCGAACAACCAGAGGTTGGTCGCCATTCTATCGCAACATCGAAAGGGCTAATACGCGGACGGAGAGTTTCGGGATGGAACGTTTTGAAGATGGGGAGGCAACTTAGTTACGTGAATGAAGGTCTATGAGACAGGCAGATGTAAAAATTAACTAACTTTACTAACTTTTGGTCTATCTTGAGCTACTACATCATTCTCAAAATAAACTGGCGTAATTAAATTTTCAGTACTATTTCAAATCCTCTAAATAAAACTGAGAGACATTTAAATTTCGAAGATAGGGAATTCCCCATCAAAGTTCAGTCCAATGCCTTGAAGCAGTTATCATTGCAGTTACCAGTTCATTAAAGTTTCGGCATCAGAGATGAATACTGCAATTGGCAGGATGTTTTATTATTTTAAAGGAAGGATATTGCGCATGCAATTAATTATGGATCACAGGCGAGGATAAATTTGCTATGCGCATGTCACAACTGACCGAGTGTTGTCCTCGCGGTTTTAAATCTTTACAGTCGCAAGTAGAGCAACTGTTTGGCATAGATTTTTGGCTATAATTATGCCTGGCAGTGTTGTGTACTGGCGGATTGAATTGCACTTTTTGATATCCATAGCGGATCATGCGATATCGAATACTATCCAAAGATGTATGTATAGTGGAGAGGGGGGCGTAACCCGCTACTTGACGTACACTCTCAGTTAACTGGTACATGCCCAAAAAGGGACGCCATACAACGCCAAAATTGTTCGTCCACTCTCTGTCGCCGACAGATACGACAACCTGTCTTGGTAGTACGGTATTTTCGCACCCCAATACCGACGTCTGACCCAGTTACTTTGCAGGAGGCTCAGTATTCGGCGGTCGTCAGACGACGTTTGACAACAACGGCCGAGTGAATATGTTCGCTCAGATCGTCCACTCGAGCAATAGTCCGACGCCTTCGCCGACCCTGGCGCGCCATCGGCCACCGATGATGATTCTGCCGTCTTCGGCCTACCACGACAGTCTGAACAGTCCGACGGAGGGATCGGGATCGATGAGCCAGCAGCCGCTGACAACGGCGGCGTCGCTCAACTCGATGGAGACGAGTCCGCTGAGGCCGCGGCGAGGCGGTATTAGTCGGCATCGCCCCGCGCCGCGGCTCATCGCGCCGGAGACCATTGACAAGATCTCCACCGCCCTCTTTCCCCTCGCATTCACCATTTTCAACGCTGTCTACTGGTGGTATTACCTGTCGCAAACGTTCGAAGAACACCAACCCGTCCTCCCCAGTCATTGATCGGCTTCGCCACCGACGCT
This sequence comes from Plectus sambesii, assembly GCA_002796945.1. Classification (NCBI taxonomy): domain Eukaryota; kingdom Metazoa; phylum Nematoda; class Chromadorea; order Plectida; family Plectidae; genus Plectus; species Plectus sambesii. The sequence continues at coordinate 25,809 of NIUQ01001859.1, forward strand.
GCTGTACTTAACAAATCGAAGTTGGATATGTCATCGACATTCATATATCATATTCTATTCAATGCATTTTTGTTCTCGGCCACTCATAAATTGAGCAAAGTTTTAAGGAATAGATGCGAGTCTACAAAACACCTTTACTTGAGAATTTAATAGTCATGTGCATTAGGTGCTCTAGAGCAGTACTAATTTTGGTTGATTTTAGTGTAAAAATAGGAGAAGCGAAAAACGCAAGCGAAGCTATTGCAACGCAGTAATTTATGAAAGGCCATTTTTCAGTATTGTCGTCGTCGCGTCGCTTGCAATTTTTGATTTATTCCATGATTACGTCTGCAGAAGGGGTGGGTGGTCGTGTTTAACCTTGATGAACTAGATGAGGGTTTGTTCCGTAATCTGAACATCAATTTTCCTTCAATACACTCAAACTTTTTCCAGCTGCCATTCTCTAAAATCACAATTGTGCCGTATTACTAAAAACTGAGCCATTAGCTGCTGACATTTTGAATGGCTAAGCATTTTTAAAAACTCTGATATTTTCGACTTTGAGGCTGGAACATCCGAAATACCGTATGCTTTCAGCGCGTCTGCTTTGGATTCTACAGCGATCATACGAG